>CAWUFW010021579.1:0-42500 GCA_963921515.1 Calotriton arnoldi
CACGAAGATTCGTCAACCGGCGCCAACGTTATTTCAAATAGAATGTCGCAGATTTCCTATGGATAATAGGTTGTAACTATAACTATCTACTGGCGACCGCCAGTAGATAATATATATATATATATATATATCTACTGGCGGTCGCCAGTAGATAGTTATAGTTAGGACCTATTATCCATAGGAAATTTGTAATATTCTTTTCCCAGTAACTTTGGCGCCGGTTGACAAATCTTCGTGAAATTTTCAAAACTTATGGCCCGCTCTGGTCCACTCCTATCTTGAAAGTTTCGGGGTGATTCGGCAAGCGGGGGCCGATAAAAAAGGAGAGTCCCAAAACGTGTTTTCTCCATGTTAATTCCCATAGGAAACTTTAGACACGGCTACAGCCCGAACTGCTGAACGGAATGACACCAAATTTGGCAAAAAGGTAGTGCTTGGTTCAGAAAGCGCCCTTTTTATTAAATGGTGTAAATCCGTTCAGTAGTTGCTGAGAAATTCCAAAAATAAAAGTTTCGATATCTATGGCCGCGGAGGATCCGCGCACCCTCCCGACCACGAGCTTCATGCTAATTGGCTGTTAACACTCCAAACCAGGAAGTGTTGGCAGCCATCTTGTGACTCGGTAGAACCGAGTCACAAGAAAAGAGAAAAAGAAACATGAAAAAAAAGAAAAGGGGGCAGAGTAGAAACACCCTGACCCCCTAGGCCTGCTTAGGGGGTCCCACAAGGACCCCCAGGGCCCAAAAAAGCATTTTTTTAAAAAAACAAAATCTGCAAAATGCGCGCCGGATTCGCGGATCCGGCCGAGAAACAAAAAAAAAACGAAGCGCGGGCTCCCGCGCTTCGTTAATAATTAGCTCCCGGGTGGGCCAAGTCCCGGGGGCAGTGAAAAAAAAAAGTGGGGGGGCCCCAATCCCCCCACACTGCCCCGGGGACCGCCACCTCCCCGGGGCTTGATTAATGAGTTGCGGGGGGCACGCAGCCCACCTGCAGCCCCAGGGACCGCCACCCCCCCGGGGCTTGTTTTTTTAAATTGGGGGGCCTTAGAGCTCGAGCCCCCCCACATGTCCTGGGGACCGCCACCTCCCCGGGGCACTAATATTTAAATTTGGGGGTCCGTAACGGACCCCCGAGCCCCGGGGACCACCACCTCCCCAGGGCTGTGCATTGGATGGGAGGGGGGTCGCGCGGCCCCCCTCCTGGAGCCTGTGAAGGCCCTGGGGACCGCCATCCCCCAGGGCCGGCTCCTGCAGTGTCCCGGGGTGCCCACCCCCAGGACACTGCTGTTTGCAATGACAGGGCGGGAGCCTCGCGGCTCCCGCCCTGTCATTGCAAACTGCTTTGCTTCATTGAAGCGAGAGCAGGGAAACCTGCTCTCGCTTTAATGAAGCAAAGCAGATTGCTTTTCCACAAGGGGAGCTGCATGTCAGCAGCTCCCCGTGTGGAAAATTAATGCCGGCTCCCGCAGGACGCGGAGAGCCGGCGGGACCGTGGGGGTATTGGGGACCCCCCCACGGTCCCCAACGAGAGGCCAGGCCCCGGGGGATGGGGTCCCTGGGGCTGGAAGTGGCCCGGGAGGGGGGCCACGCGGCCCCCCTCCCCTGTGTATTAGAAAAAAAAAAATTAAAAGGAGAGGCCAGGCCCCGGGGGATGGGGTCCCCGGGGCCATATTTGGCCTGAGGAGGGGGCCACGCGGCCCCCCTCACATAAAAAAATTAAAAAAGGATGGCCAGGCCCCGGGGAATGGGGTCCCCGGGGCCAGAAGTGGCCCAGGAGGGGGGCCACGCGGCCCCACTCACCAACAAAAAAATTATTAAATAAAGGTGGGCCCCGGGGGATGGGGTCCCCGGGGCCAATAGAGGCCTTAGGAGAGGGGCCATGCAGCCCCCCTTCCTATAAAAAACCATATGTGTGGCCATGCCCCGGGGGATGGGGTCCCCGGGGCCAGAATTGGCCACGGGAGGGGGGCCCACGCGGCCCCCCTCCCATTAACATTGAAAAAAAAAAAGAGGAGCAGACCCTGGGGGATGGGGTCCCCAGGGCACAAAAAAAGGCAAGAGAAGGGGGGCCACACAGCCCCCCTTCTTAAAAAAAAAAAGCCGGCATTGCGGCTGGGCCCCACCCCCTCCCTGCAACACTCAGCAAACGCGCCCCCTGGCGCGTTTAAAGTTGGGGAACTAAATCCCCTTGAATACTGGGGGTCCCTGGGGGCCAACTAGCCCACCAGGTACCTCCAGTATGCGCCAGGGAGCTGCGTTGCAGAGAGGTGTAAAAAGGGGCGTGGCCTGGGCCACCTCTCTGCAACGCAGCTCTGTGGCGCTTACTGGAGGTACCTGGTGGGCTAGTTGGACCCCAGGGACCCTCAGGATTCAAGGGGACTTTATCCCCCAACTTAAAACGCGCCACAGGGCGCGTTTGCACAGTGGTGAAGGGAGGGGGCGGGGCCTGAGGTGACATGTGTGCAAACACACCCTGTAGCGCATTTTAAGTTGGGGAATTAATTCCTCTTCAATCCTGAGGGTCCCTGGGGTCCAACTAGCCCACCACGTACCTCCAGTAAGCGCCACAGAGCTGCGTTGCAGAGTGGTGTAAAAAGGGGCGTGGCCTGGGATGACATACACACACACACACACGTTATCTGGCTAGCCTTTCTATCGTTTACCATTCTATCAAAAGGCATATGTGAATCCGAAAATGAGGCAGTTGTAACTATCATTAACATATGGAGCTTTTGTTAACATGCTTGAAGGTTATATAAAGCATACGATGTGACTGGAGGCCTCCATGGTCTGTACAACAGGACACCCTCAGTACTATGCATTGGAGTAATTGGCACACAACTAACGGAAGAGAAAACAAAACATGTTGCGAGGTATATTTTGCTAGGTACCTAAATGAGCAAATCAAAAAACTTTTCAAAACGTTTCAAAACGTCATCAAGTGTAGATAGAACTGTAGATTGCTCTGTAAAAATGTCCACTTTAATGTGATTCTTTGCATTGTGCTTCTTAAAACTGGGTGCTCAGGGTCTAAAAGTGCACTTCCCTAGTCAGTTTAGGAAGCCTTCAGAAATCTGGTGTTTTAGAGGAATAATGCGAATTGATATCAAATTTGATTTGTTTCAAGGCGAAGCAGGCAGCCTGAATCTTGTGCAGAAGGATAAATAATTCAGATGAAGCACACTGGGTGTGATGTGGTCATATATAGTTGTGGTCCGCGCATTCCTGGCAGGGGATTGAAACACTGCTTTAAAATGCAGCAGTAGGAATCGGAAACATGATATTGTAGGAAGCCTTTATGCCTGAAGATGTCAGAGACTGAATATTTTGCCCTTTTGCCCAAGATTTTATGCTGGTATGCGCTCGTTATGGAACTATTTGAAAACAGTTATATTGGGCAGTGATGGGGCATTTGGAAGCCCCAGTTCCACTCGTGTTTTTTTATCTTTGTGCTCGGTGTAGAATAAGAGAAGGGAATATTTCTAGGCGTGTTGTGGTACTTTCGTGTGATTGTCTGCAGCTTTTAATTCTGTAGATAAATTGGGCAGAGCTGGGGTATTTAGAAGTACCAGTTGCCCTTGTGTTTGTCTTTATGCTCGGTGTACCGTGCAGTAGGGGAATATTTTTTTAAAAACTTAAATATATTTATTTTCACAATCCACATAAACATTATATTGGTGCCATCATATATGATAGTCTCGACAATAACATTAACCAAGAGAGTGTTCTAGGATATTGATCCCACAACATCATGCATGTCCATCATGCCTGTACAAACCCCACCGCAACCCAGCCAACTTCTCAAACCAGGCTCTGCACTGCTAGGGCTCGCTTCCTCTACTCCCCCAGAGATGCCATTGTGGCTGATTTGATGCCACAACATCTGTGATGTTTTGAAAAACATAATAGTCTCTCCCCCAGCCCCATATTTTGTCGAACTTTTCAGGACAGCCCTTGTCTTGGTTTTCCCCGGTTTTAGCCTCCATATACGCTTGTGCATTTAATTTTTTCCACTCTTTCTTCAGGGGAATCCTCATGGTACACCATTTTCTTGCCAGGATCTCGCTTTGACTCTACTCGGGCCAAAGAACAGAACATTAGCTTATGTCTTGGTGGGTCGATATCATTAGGAATCTGCAATCTAACAAATTGCAGGAGAACAAGTATTTTGCAATCAAGGATGAGTTCCAGGAGTATATTTTGTCTGTATAGCAGTGCGACGCTACAAGACCAGACTGTGTATAAAAAGGTGCCTTCCTCCTCCTCACCAGTGGCGTAGCAGGGGGGGGGCTTCGGGGGGCACGAGTTTTGGGGGTGCCAGTTCCCCTCCCCCCGCTCTTACCTGCGGCTGTGCAGGCCGGCAAACCAGCCCCCCCCAGCTCTAACGGCCGCCGCAGGGTGGCAAAGCCTGGAACCGCCACAGGCGGCAGAAGGCCTAACTACGCCACTGCTCCTCGTTTGTTGTAGGGGCACTACCCATTTTAAATCAGTTAATCTTATTCTAGTAGACCCTGTGGAGCATTTTTAGTTGAATTAGACAAAGCCTACTTTTAATCACCACTTTCCCTACGTGCATCAACGCTGCTTCCCAGTCAATGTCGTCCATCTCTTCGATATCCCGCAGCCACTGCTGCCTTAGTTTCTTTAATCCTTCAGGTGCATTGTTATTAATTGTTTTGTAAGATGTAGAAATTTACCTTGAACCTAGTTCACACATTATAACTCTAATTTCCAAAGGGGGTATGTGAATATTTCTAAGCATGTTTTGTGGAGAGCAAAGGTGTTGACCAAGCACCCCCAATGAGAATGATGGTACTTCCTTGGACATTAGGAGTTCGGCAGTGTATGTCTATACTTGTGTACACATTAATTACGTAGTTGCATTTGTTTACTAAAAGGCTCAGTATTCATGTCAATACTTTAATGACACCGTTTAACCTTCTGCATTTCTTCACTTTCTCCTAATATGGATTTACTTTAATGCTGATACAAAATGTATGTAAGTCCTGACAACAATAATTCTTCCTATAAATTATCACAAGTGAAAGGATGCAAGATAAAATTACCAAACCAACCTATTCATTCTATATTTTATAGAATACCTAATATCCTTTTGGCAGTAATTTACTCCTACACATGAATTTCTGACAGTTTCTATTCTTCAGACTTATTAATCAATGTAGTCAGCACCCGAGCAATTTTTATGAGACTTACTAGTCATCAAACATTTATTATCAGATAAATCACAGAAACAACTAGCATCTTAATAGGATAAGCAAAGCATGTAAAAAGGCATTCAAAAGTCTAAGCTCTCTGGAGTTTGTGAACTGTCGTTATAGCTAATTTTGGACTTCATATTCATTGTAAAATAATATTAAGCAGAAAAATACCGTTTTTACTAATCGAGTAATTCAAAGCTTGCCTTATTATTCAAAACATTTATCAGCTTTCAAATTTATGAATATTTGGTGGAAATATGTTTTGTTTCCTAGCCGGATTTATTAGGCAGGCAAAAAGTATACAAAGTTGGGTGTCTATCCCTCAGTATGAAGAGAGGTTAGAAAATCTTTTAAGATGAGGTTTTGATGGGTTAACTGTGAAAATACGGTCAATCTGCAGTTGCCAAAATGCTGATGTCACTGACTGTGAATTCTTTTTTTAACAACTTTGTGTACATTTTAAAACCATTACATGGCCACAGCAGAGGGGGAAAAAGCCGAACAAAGCATCCATTAGAATTCCCACTGGATCTAGTGTTACAAAAAGGTATAATTCCAAATTAACATATACAGTCAGGTCATACAGATTGCTTGTTTGACATGTCTCATGAATGGTATCCATATGTTTTCAAACTTGCATACAGAGTCCCTCAGAATAGCTGACAATCGTTCCATCACATAAATGGACCAGACCTTTGCCCACCACTGGTCTATAGTTGGTGATGCAGTTCCAAGCTATCATAAGGCAAGTCACCATGAGGAGACGCATGATCAACTTTACCTCAGTCTGGGTAGAGGAAGGAAGGTCCATGAGGCCTAGGAGAGCCGCCTGAGGCGACAGAGGAACGCTGATGTTGGTAATGTTCTGTATTCACACAAACATTGGATCTTAAAAATACCGTACCTGCGGGCATTTCCACCACATATGCATATACGTTCCTATGGCAGCACATCCACTCCAGCATTCATCAGGTGCACCATACATTGCTTTTACATGGACTGAGGCGAGGTACCACCGTAACATGAGCTTGAAGGCGCTGATCTTATATTGCAGATAGAGGGGAGACTTCGTGGCCCTCTCCCATATCAATATCCAATCCGACTTTGTCAGCGTTAGGGAAAGGTCTTCGGACCAATGTCCCACATAAGACATATCTTTAAGAGCAATAGGGCTTTTCAAGGCACTGTACAGCTGGTAGAGAGCCCCATGCGTATCTCCGTCAGCCATTACATCCTCAATACCCATCATCTCCTGTGTCCCTCCTTCCCTCACCTTGGGAATATGGGCCCAGTGTAAAAGGTGCATGACTCGATAATGGTCTGCAGGTCAGGGCTGAAAATCATTGGCACACTGGTCTCATCTTAGAGGCCCGTTGGTGTATAATTGGCCAAGACATACTGTGTCTCTTTCCTCCCAAGACCGAAAACCTCTATCTGTCATCCCTGGGGGTCACTGTGAAGTACTAAGTGATAACTGGCAAGGAATGCATCATAATGTAGGTTCATTGTTCTGTATTTTTTTTAATTGAAAAATAAGATGATGTAACGAAAACATCCTCAATGCCGCCTTCACAAACAGTAGCATTTCAAAGAAGATGTGAAAAAGTGATTCTACTGAGCTGACCCCGAGGGATTGAGTCACTGGGGCCATTAATGGCTCACGGAGGGGTGACCACGTGGCCCCCCTCCCCATTTTCCTTTAGCAGCTCGGGAAGGGGGACCGCACAGCCCTCCTCCTCCATGTTAAAGAAATTGTCACTGGGGATTGGGGTACCCGGGGCATCTAGAGGCTCGGAGAGGGTGGCGCGGCCCCCTCCACTTTATTAAGAAAATTGACTCCATGGAATGGGGTCCCCATGGCCACTGGAGACTCAAGGAGGGTGACCACATGGCCCCATCCCCGCAGCCTATAACTGATAAATGCAGCCCGGAAGCAATCTTTTTCCTATCCTGTGGGAGTACGTGATCGCAGCATTTATACTGTTTTTTTTGTCTTTTTGCCCCCAGCGGGGGTCCCGCTGGGTCCCTGCCGTGGGGCCTAGGGGAGTCAGGGTATCCCTACCATGCCCCCTATATTTATTATTATTATTTTTTAACTTCAGGACAGTGAACCAAGTCCCGAGCTTCCTGGAATGGTTGCCAGCAAAATTTGTCTCATGCTCCTGCCAGCCAATCGGAGCGCTCAGACTCTCGCGGGAGCCAGATGTCCCAAGGGAAATAAAGCTCCCTGGTTCGGAACGCTCTATTTTTAAATTGGCACTCCAGTGATAGTCTCTCGAAACTCTTGTGGACCCATCCCTCCAGATATACAATTATTTTTCAACCTTAATTTCTCATAAACTACTGAACGGATTACACCAAAAAGCACAAAATGTAGCTTCCTGCTAAGGCTTGTCTAAAGAAGTCTATGGAAAATGCATTGGGATGTTGCATTTTAGGACCCCCCCTTTTTTCTCAGCCCCCGCTTGACAAATCACCCCAAAATATTCCATGCACAAATTAGTCAAAATGTAGCACCTTTTTGGAATGCTTCTTGGAGATTTGTCAAACGTGTCCAAAGTTATTAACAACACAAAAAACGTTTATCCTATGGAACAACTGATCTAAATATAACTACCTAGGGGCGACCTCCACTAGGATATATATATATATGTTTATTATCTACTGGCGGTCGCCAGTAGATAGTCATAGTTAGGACCTAGTTTCCATAGGAAACTCGTTTTTTGTTTTCTCAATATCTTTGGCGCCGGTTGACTAATCTTCGCGAAATTTTCAAAACTCGTAGCTCGCTCCGGTCAGCTCCTGTCTTGAAAGTTTCGGGGTGATTCGGCAAGCGGGGGCTGAGAAAAAAGGGGGGGTCCCAAAACGTGTTTTCTCCATGTTAATTCCCATAGGAAACTTTAGACACGGTTACAGCCGAAACTGCTGAACGGAATTACACCAAATTTGGCAAAAAGGTAGCCCTTGGTTCAGAAAGAGACCTTTTTTTTAAATGGTGTAAATCCGTTCAGTAGTTGCTGAGAAAATAAAAAATAAAAGTTTAGATATCTATGGTCGCGGTGGATCCGCGCACCCTCCCGATCATGAGCTTTATTCTAATTGGCTGTCAACACTCCAAACCAGGAAGTGTTGGCAGCCATCTTGTGCCTCGGTAACCGAGGCACAAGAAAACGGGGAAACAAATGTGAAAAAAAGGAAAAGGGGGCAGGGTAGAAACACCCTGACCCCCTAGGCCTGCTCAGGGGGTCCCACAAGGACCCCCAGGGCCAAAAAAAGCATTAAAAAAAATAAATAAAAATCGATGATTCGCTCACCCAGCGCGAATTACGGCCGGAAAAAAAAACGAAGCGCGGGCTCCCACGCTTTGTTATTATTTAGCCCCCGGGTGGGCCAAGTCCCGGGGGCATGCAAAATTGAAATTGCGGGGGCCCAGGCAGGCCCCCGCAGCCCCAGGGACCGCCACCCCCCGGGGCTTTCATTAAATATTTGCGGGGGGCTCACGGGCCCCCCGTAGCCCCAGGGACCGCCACCCCCCCGGGGCTTTGTTTATTTTATGTGTGGGGGGCCTCCAAGGCCCCCCTAGCCCCGGGGACCACCACCCCCCGGGGCTATTAATTATTATTTTGCGGGGGCACACTGCCCCCTGCTGCCCCGGGGACCGCCACCCCCGGGGCTTTTTTTTTTTTTTTTAAACATACCTGTGTGGGGGGGGCTCGAGCCCCCCACACGCCCCGGGGACCGCCACCTCCCCGGGGCACTAATATTCAAATTTGGGGGTCTGTAACGGGACCACCACCTCCCCGGGGCTTTGCAATTGAAGGGAGGGGGGCCGCGCGGACCCCCTCCTGGAGCCCTTGATGGCCCTGGGGACCACCACCCCCCAGGGCCGGCTCCTGCAGTGTCCCGGGGTGCCCACCCCCGGGACACTAGCCCACCAGGTACCTCCAGTAAGCGCCACAGGGCTGCGTTGCAGAGAGGTGGTCCAGGCCACGCCCCTTTTTACACCTCTCTGCAACGCAGCTCTGTGGCGCTTACTGGAGGTACCTGGTGGGCTAGTTGGACCCCAGGGACCCTCAGGATTCAAGGGGACTTAATTCCCCAACTTAAAACGCGCCACGGGGCGCGTTTGCACAGTGGTGAAGGGAGGGGGCGGGGCCTGAGGTGACATGTGTGCAAACACGCCCTGTGGCGTGTTTTAAGTTGGAACCTATGGTTTTTTCAGTGAATATATATATATATATATCATAGATTTAGCGAGAGGGAGAGAGCAAGCATCTAGTACAGAGGTAGATTTTAACAAGCATCGCCAAAGTCAATAGGTCTCGCCTATGCGAGAGCTATTGGCTTCGCCAATGTGTTTTAGCTATGTTGTACAGCAGTGTGGCTGCTCTTTAGCATGGCTAAAAGTTAGTGGAGTGGGTTGGCATTGGGTAGATTGAGGCAGAATTGAATGGGATAGACTGGGGTTGAGTGGAGTGTGGTAGATTGGCGTAAAGTGGGGGTGGATGGGGTAGATTGGAGTGGGGTGGATTGGGGTAGATTGGAGTGGGGTGGATTGGGGTAGATTGGAGTGGGGTGGAGTGGGATAGATTGGAGTGGGGTAGAATGGGATAGATTGGAGTGGGGTAGAATGGATTGGGGAAGTTGGGTAGGAGTGGGTTAGATTGGAGTGGAGTAGCTTGGACTGGGATAGATTGAAGTGGACTGGGGTAGACTGGAGTAGGATCAGGTATCCAGTAGAGTGGAGTGGGGTAGACTAGAGTGGGGTAGATTGGATTGATTATAATAGGGTAGTATGGAAAGGAGTGGGAGTAGATTGGGGTAGTTTGAAGTGGGGCGGAGTGGGGTAGAATGGAGTGGAGGAATTGAGTAGATTAGCGTGGTAGATTGTAGTGGGGTAGATTGTATTGGGGTAGATTGGGTGGATTATAGTAGGGATAGATTTGTGGATTATGGTGGGGTAGATTGGGGTGAAGTGAGGTAGACTAGATTGGGGTGGGGCAGATTGGGGTGGGGCAGATTGGGGTGGGGCAGATTGGAGTGTGGCAGATTGGGGTGGGGTCATTTGGGGGGAATGGGGAAGAGTGGAGTGGGGCAGATTGGGGTGGAGTCATTTGGGGGATTGGGGAAGAGTGGAGTGGAGTAGGGTGGATTGGGATAAATTGGAGTGGGTTAGACTGGAGTGAAGTCGGGTATATTGGAGTGTGGTAGACAAGAGGGGGGTACATTGGGTGTATTACAGTACGGTAGAATGGAGTGGGGGTAGAGTGGAATGGGGTAGATTTGGGTAGATTGGGGAGTGGAGTAGACTGGAGTGGTTTGGGATGATTAGGATGGGGTGGGGTAAATTGAATTGGATGGAATGGGGTAGATTTGGGTAGAGTGGGGTAGATTGGAGTGAAGTAGATTGTAGTTCAGTAGATTGGCGTAGATTGGAGTGGATTGAATTGGGGTTGATTGGGGAGGAGTGGAGTAGACTGGGGTGGAGAGGGGTAGATTGGAGTCAGGTAGATTGGAGTGCAGTGGGGGTAGATTGGAGTGGGATAGATTGGGGTAGACTGGAGTGGAGTGGGGTAGTTTGGAGAAGAGTGGAATGCATTGGATTGGGGTAGATTGGATGGGATAGATTGGAATGGAGTTGGGGTAGATTAGAGTGGAGAGGAGTTGATTGGGGTGGGGTAGATTATGGTGTAGTAGAGTGGAGGTATTTTGTAGTGGAGTAGCTTGAGGTGGATTGTAGTGGGTAGATTGTAGTTGGGTAGATTGGGATACAGTGGAGTGGGGTAGATTGGAGTGAGGTGAGGTGAAGTGGAGTTGGATAGGATGGAGTGGAGTCACGAGATGAGTGAGATACATTGGGGATGGGTGGAGTGGAGTGGGGTAGATTGGGTGCATTAGAGTAGGGTAGATTGGAATGTAGTGGGGTAGATTGGAGTGGTGTAGATTGGAGAAGGATGATTAGGATGGGGTAGTTTGTAGTGAGGTAGAATGGAGTGGGATGGATTGGAGTGGGATACATTTGAGTGTGCTAAAGTGGGGTGGGGGTAGGTTGCGGTGGGGCGGGTGGAGTGGGGTAGATCGGAGTGGAGTAGGAAGGGGTAGATTGAAGTGGGGTAGATTGGGGTGGGATATATTGGGGAGAGGTAGATTAGAGTAGGGTAGATTGGGGTGAAGGGGGATTGGAGAGGAGTGGGGTAGATTGGAGTGGAGTGGATTTGGTGAAGTGGAGTGGGGTAGATTTGGGTGAAGTGTGGTAGAGTAGAGTGGATTGGGATAGATTGGAGTAGACTGGGGTAGACTGGGTGGATTGGAGTGTGGTAGATTGTGGTAGGGTGTGGTACATTGTGATAGAATGGAGTGGAGTGGGGTAGATTAGAGTAGAGAAGAGTTGGATAGATTGGATAGATTGCCGTGCATCCAGCGCCATCCTTGACATAGAAGTGATGTTTCTTTATATGGAAACCTTCATATGCTTGATAAGTGAAGGAGTGAAATTGGCACAATAATTCAGTATAGGGTTTCCGGGTTTTGCTAATGAGATAAAACTAGCAGTGCTAATCTGTTAATTAACAAGGGCAGTACGTAGATTTCTTTATTGTCAAAACGAGGGGTAAGATGTTATTCCTATGAGAAAACAAGCATTATGGAGCACATTGGGTGTTGGCTAAAATTGATTCTCTTAATATCGCCATACACGTAGCGTTTTAGTGGTATTCTGAAGATGGAAACTCATTCTTTAGTGAGCTCAGATAATAACCACAATGGTGTATGTACTTCACTGTTTGTGAGAATAATTCCCCACTATACTAATATTTTCATAGAGCAGTAGCCATGTGTAGAGGTGAATGTTTGAATTTATCACTACTTTTCTCCCTCCTGCTTTTGAGCTAAGGTAGCTGCCTGTCGGTATTGTAATGAAGGCCTCTCAGACAATATTAATGGAGTCTAAGCTATCAGAAGCCGTGGGTTGTGAGGGTACTGCAGAGAGACTTCATGTGTATGGAGTGTTTTAATAAAAAGGTCTGATGGTTGGACCTTCCTGTGGGAATCGCTAGAGGCAGGGCTCATCCTAATTATCAAACTCTATAGCTGTCAGTAGGATCACTGAGAGCAGTATAGTGATTCACAGTGTTAGGGTACTGATAGATGTTCCCATGTGGGTCTCTGAGAATCGGATAATTTCCTCTGTATAGTCCTTATTATGCTGAAGTGACTTGGATTTGATGCTCGTTTCATGGTATGGTCATTGTATAACAAGCAAAAAAGGATCTGACTACTATTACCAATGTCCTGATGAAGGACCAGACACGTTAGGGCGATGAAGGCCAACACATGTTAACTACCCACGTGTGATGCTAACAACAATTAGCGCGTCTGAATACCATCACCACTTAATGTTTTAATCTTACCCCTATACTCTTCACTCACATTAAAATTTCTTAGTTAAGGTATAGGAGGTAATTTTGGACTTCACTGCACAGATCCCACAAAGTACCCTCCCCCAGACGGATGCAGCATTTACCTGGGGAAGTGAGTACCCAGGTGCGAGACCCAATGATGACACCACACAGTAAGATACCATAGTGTTGATCACTTACATCATCAATGGCAATTACTGGTTGAGGGTTTAGGACCAATGCTTAAGGACCCATGCTCCTCACACCAGTGCAGTTCACTCTCCTCTGATTAAAAATGATACACTCATGGAAGTTGAATGAATGCTCTCAGAGCTTCTATCTCCCCTGTTTTTATTTGTAGATGTCTAAGTTCGTGGACAGCTCAGTCTTACCATTAAAGATATTCTTGAATGTTCCAAAAACTTTTTTTGCATCCACCATTCCTTAGCAAAAAGCTTATAATTGTACAGCCAATGACCCCTTTCTCTTGATCAACTGTGGGACTGAGAGCATGGACAGTTATGCAGAATTAGTAGCACTTTAGGTTGCAGTGAGTGCATTTACCAGTTTTTTTTTCAATGTTTGAAGTAATTGTGTTAGAACATAACATACTCTGATCCTTAAAATGAAGATTAGGAGGTAGTCTTCAAAACTTTCCTCTACGGAATAATGACACACCTCTTCTGGTATACAAAAGCTACATGCCCCTCCATGTATTTAGATCTCCACTGGACTTAAGAAGATGTTAGAAATGTGAAATTGTAGATTTTTCTCCAATCACAAAGGTGATCACCCCTTGTTCCCATCCCATAAGTTTACTTCTATTTTTATACTGTGGATGATTTATTTATTGTCTTTTTTTCTCACCAAATTAGTCGGATTAATACATTGTTTTCTGGATTTTATCATGAAAAGCTCAGTAACGATTGCTATTTATTCAGCATTTTTCAAGTGTCTTCTCTTTAAAATCCAGCATGATCCTCTAAAGTGCCTTGGTATTGTTTTCATGCACAACTCAAATCTTCTGTGGTAGGTCCCTGTCTCCAAAATAATGGTCTAAGAATCTGATGAAATGTGCAACTGTCCCATTGTGGTGGTGTGGATATTTAGTTTCTTCCTCTTTTTTTAATTTTATTTAGGCAGTGGTTTAATATATGAGGTGTTGTAAGAGTGTTCTAAGCCTTCATTAAATGACACTTAATTTTTTCAACTAAATTTGCAATAGATATTGCTTTAATGTATGTAAATTGGTGGCTCATTGCAAGGACTCTGATCCATGCTGGAATGCTTGTTGACAATGTCCTTGAATATGCCTTGTGCATTCTGTTATTTCTAACAATGTACACGATTCTTCACTGAATGAGGGGAAATTAAATTGTCATTTGTTTGGTTTAGTTTGACAGCGTAGTTGCCAGATTACCTATATTTATAATTTTTTATAAATAATCACAGAATGAGCTTTGACTCCACCCGGAGGAGAGTTTTTTGCTTACCTAATGCTGTTGGCTGTTTGGTGTATCATTCGGCCTCCTATGAATTGCTTGCATTGCAATACATGGGAAAATTGTACATCTCAAAAGTACACGAAGTCATCACATATGGAATTCATTATATCAGAGATGCATTATATAGAAAACACATTTTTTAATACCAGCAGGCTTTGTTTGTCAGAATTAAATATACAAGCCAGACCTATTGTTTTTGATAGTGCTTGATTTATCTTTCTGATGCCTTCTGTGAACTGTGTTTCTAGTCTAACTCTTCCCTTGCTGCATCATTTTGCCCCAACAATGTTAACTCATGTTCAGAGTGTGTTATTTCCTGTTCTTGATTCTGTCCTCTTGGAAATGATAACATCGCTTAGGTACATTCGGAACAGCTTGCAGGCAGGGTGACTCTACATTTGATGTTGCCATCTCTGCAGTGCTATTCTGTCTTTGCTGTAGGTTAAGCTGTGTTAGATTTATCTTTATCTTTCTGTGTAAAGATAAATTCATATTGGTAGGTACTACACTAGTTTGCATTCCCTACTCATCAGTACTTGTTCTCCAAGTTTGCAGATTCAGATGTGCCAAGAGTCTCAAGCCACACAAACCAGGCACATTTTTCTTGAACTATATGTATTTAATTATTTATTTAACATCCTGAGAAATTGGTGCACGGCAGACCAGAGGAAATATAATCTGGCAATATCACCCCCTTTGGATTTCTTCCCTGTATTCTGGCTGGCTTTCAATTCATAGGGGTATCATTGTTTGCCATAGGGTGTAATGCAGGCCTTCCTGGTGCTCTTTTCATTGAGCATCAATTTGATTTATGACAGTAGTGAGGTGATGTACCTGGAGCTGCAGTTACTACACAATATGATTGCATGAGACAGGTGAGATCTCCAGAAAATGTTAGACTATTGAATCATAACCGCGCACCACACCATGCAGTAGAGCACTGCCTGAATCTCTGGGGCATCTTTTCATGCACAGAATTAGCTTGATGTGGGAGGATTCTATTGCTGCTGTCCTGCAGTCGAAACTGAGCTTAAAACAAATTGACAAAATCCTTTAACCGTCCCCTCACCACCTCCTACTTTATCCTCTAGAGAGTGATTAAATTCTCAAAACTGCAGAGATGTAATGCGCTTTCAACTCTTCAACCCTGGATAGGAGATCTTGCTAGCTGTCAACTTTCATATCCTCTTAATGGATGAATCTCATGGATATATAACTCATGCAGTTGATCATGTTTTCCACACATGCCTTCAAGAAGATTAATCTTGACTTGATTTGGTTCATAGAAAAACAATATTAAATTGTGTCTTTTTTGAGGGCCACACCTAAAAGGAGCAGTGGACATTGTATTGGTATTATAGTGTTTTTCTGCAATTTATATTTATAGGTGACAATATTGGGTATTAATGAGTTTTATATTGGATCCAATACATAAATGCTGAAATATTAATTTTGCAGTTAAAACAAGTTTAATATGGCTTAGAGAAGCGTGTTAATTAAATTAATTTAGTTGTGCCACATTTCAATAAAACACAATATTAGTTCAATCAGGGAATTGTAATCAATCAGGGAATTGTAAGCGCCCTACTCACCCGTGAGGGTCTCAAGGCGCTGAGGGGGGGGGTGCCGCAGATCTGTTTAGCCGAAGAGCCAGGTCTTGAGGGTCTTCCTGAAGGTGTTCAGGGAGGGGGCGCGTCTGATGTCTGCCGGTAGCTCGTTCCAGGTCTTGGCTGCAATGTGAGAGAAGGATCTTCCGCCTGCTCTGGCTCTGTGGATGCGCGGGGTTTCGGCCAGTGTGAGGTTGGAAGATCGGAGGTTTCTTTTGGGTACGTGGAAGTTGATTCTGTCGTTGAGGTATTTGGGTCCATTGTTGTGTAGGCATTTGTAGGCATGAGTGAGGATTTTGAAAGTGACTCTTTTCTCCATGGGGAGCCAGTGGAGACTTCGTAGGTGTTGGCTGATGTGTTCGTGTCGGGGGATGCCGAGGACGAGTCTGGCGGCGGTGTTTTGTACTGTCTGGAGTTTGCGGAGTAGGGACTTGTTGATGCCGGCGTAGAGTGCGTTTCCATAGTCCAGTCTGCTGGTGATGAGTGCGTGGTTGACTGTCTTCCTTGACTCAGGGGGGATCCACTTGAAGGTCTTGCGGAGGATGCGGAGGGTGTTGAAGCAGCTGGAGGTGACGGCGTTGACCTGTCGGTTCATGGAGAGTGATGAGTCGAGTACGATGCCGAGGTTCTTGGCGTGGTCTGAGGGGGTAGGTGGGCTTCCGAGGGTGGTCGGCCACCAGGTGCTGTCCCATGCAGAAGGGGTGGTACCGAGGACGAGGACTTCTGTCTTCTCTGCGTTGAGCTTCAGGCAGCTGTTGGTCATCCAGACTGCGACGTCTTGCATTCCTTTCTGGAAGTTGAGTTTGGCAGTGGTGGGGTCTTTGGTGAGGGAGAGGATGAGCTGGGTATCGTCGGCGTAGGATACGATGTTGAGGCCGTGTTGTCGGACGATGGCTGCGAGGGGGCCATGTAAATGTTGAAGAGGGTGGGGCTTAGTGATGAACCCTGTGGGACTCCGCAGGTGATTTTCGTGGGGTCGGAGAGGAAGGGTGGGAGTCTGATCCTTTGGCTTTTTCCAGTGAGGAATGATCGGATCCAGTCCAGGGCTGTTCCTTGTATGCCTGCGTCATGTAGTCTGACGACTAGTGTGCGATGGGAGACGGTGTCGAAGGCCGCTGATAGGTCGAGTAGGATGAGGGCTGCGGAGTGGCCTTGGTCCAGGAGGGTGCGGATGTCATCTGTGGCGGCAAGTAGGGCGGTCTCTGTGCTGTGGTTGCTTCGGAATCCGGATTGGGACGGGTCGAGGACGGCGTTCTCTTCAATGAATCATCAGTTTCCTGTTGACTGTTTTCTCTGCAACTTTGGCTGCGAAGGGGAGGAGCGAGATGGGCCGATAGTTCTTGAGGTCGGTGGGGTCAGCTGTGGGCTTCTTGAGCAGGGGTCTGACTTCTGCGCGCTTCCAGTCGTCTGGGAAGGTGCCTGTTTTGAAGGTGGTGTTGATGGTGCGTTGTAGTTTGGGTGCGATTTCGGCCACGGCTCTGTGGTAGATGTGAGGGGGGCAGGGGTCGGTGGGGGCCCCCGAGTGGATGCTTTTCATGGTCGAGGCGGTGTCTTCGGCCGTGATCGGTGTCCAGTTGGAGATGGTGGGCTGGCTGGTGTTTCTGGGGGCGGGGGCCGTCTGTGGCGCCTGGTGGATGGTCGATGAAGTTGTCGTAGAGGTTTTTGATCTTGAGGTGGAAATAGGTTCCAAGCTTGTCGCAGAGGTCTTGGGATGGGGTGATGTCTGTGGCTTCGCTGCGTGGGTTGGTGAATTCTTGAATGACACTGAAATGTTCCTTGGAGTTGGTGGAGTTGGCCAGGATTTTGTTGTGGAGGAAGTTCCTTTGGTGGCTCTGTTCTGGTTGTGGTAGTCCGTCATGGCGTCCTTGTAGGTGGTGTGGTTTTCGGTTGTCTTGGTGTTTCTCCAGTTCATCTCCAGGCGTCTGCAGGTGCGTCTGGCTTCTTGGAGAGTGGTTGTGAACCAGGCGGCTTTCCTGGGGTGTTGTCTGTCGGGGTTGCGTAGCGGGGCGAGCTCATCTGCGCAGTTGGAGATCCAGGTGTGGAGTTCTCTGGCTGTGTCGTTTGCGCTGTTTGCGTCGGGTGCCCAGGTGTGGTTGTCTCGGGTGAGGGTGGAGTTAAGTTGCTCGTCGGTAACCTTGCTCCAGTTCCTTTGTGGTGGGCGTGGGACTGGTTTGGGTGCCTTGGGTTTGTTGATGGCGAAGTGTACGCAGTGGTGGTCGGTCCATGGCGGCTGCGTTGTGTGGCTGAAATGGACGCTGTTTCCTGCCGCGAAGATGGGGTCGAGGGTGTGTCCTGCTCTGTGGGTCGGTGTGTTGACGAGTTGTTTAAGTCCGATGCTGGCGAGGTTGTCACGAAGGATAGTGGAGTTGGGGTCACTGGGGTTGTCGAGGTGGAAGTTCAGGTCTCCAATGAGTATGTAGTTTGTTGAGGCGATCGCGTGGGGTGCGATGAAGTCGGTGATTGTGGTGGCGAAGGGTGTTCGGGGGCCGGGGGGTCTTTAGACGAGGGTTCCTCAGAGTGTGGCTTTGGGGGTGGTCTGGATCTTGAAGTGCAGGTGTTCGGCGAAGGGGAAGGTTTCGCTGGAGGTGGTGAGGCGGAGGGTGATCTTGTGGGCGATGGCGAGGCCCCCTCCTGGGTAGTTGGGGTGGTCTTTCCTCTGGATCTTGTATCCGTCTGGGATGGCGGTGCTGATGTCGGGGGCGGAGGATGCGTTGGTCCAGGTCTCTGTGAAGAAGGCGATGTCGGGCGAAAGAGAGTCGAGTAGGTTCCAGATTTCCATGGCGTGTTTGTGTACGGAGCGTACATTGAGAAGGATGCATTTTAGGGTGTCGCCGGTGCTGGCGTCTGCGGTGTTGGAGGCCGTGGTGGCGGTGAGGGTCTGTCGGCAGTGGAGGCAGGAGAACTGGCCCTGGGTCGTGTTCGGCGAGGCCTGTTGGCATTCTCTAAGTCTTCCAGGGTTGAGTGCGAGGAGGGTGGTGGTGTCGTAGCGATGGGTAGTGGGAGGTCCAGGGTTCCTGGCGTGGCCGCGGTCGGGTCGCGGACGGGCGCAGATGGGCTTGCCTTTGGTGCCGTGCAGCGGTTGCCATTAAGTAGGGGAGGTGGGAGGGAGGACAGGCTGGGAGGCGGGAGCAGGGGAATTCCGGGGGGGAATTACAGGGGGAAATTCCGGGGGGGGAAATTCCGGGGGGGAGGGGCCGCAGGGGCAGCAGCGGCGAAAGTCAAAAGGAACAGGCAGGCACGAGAAAATAAAAACAGTGGTGGAATTAGAGCAAGACACAGATGGGCACAATAACAGTGGCACAACAGGGAAAAAATTAAGAAAAAAAACGGCTGAGAAAGGTTACGGTCCTTGGAGGCAGTCTGGTCCCAGTTGGAGCGGGCAGCAGGCGCAGGAGCGGGCAGCAGCCTCGAACCTCCCAAGGAGGAGGTCGGGGTCTGGAGGCAAGAGTGGACCTAGACCGAGGGTCGGAGGTCTTACCTTGGCATATTAGTTGGCATGGATGCTGTTCTGATGCTGCACTGTCATTTCACTCCCTTCTCATCCCCCCTGCACATCTTATCCCCCGAAAGAATTTGCAGAAGTAAAGACAAGATAATGTAGTAGAAATTTCCTAGTGTCCATGTATTGTGTATGAACTTCCTTGTGCTGCTAATCTAAATATTATCCAAGGTCCTTCCACTGTAGTTCCGTGGCTGGCCTACCACTGTTCACTTGTGTGTGTTTTATTGTTCTAATTTTTCATATTATTGTGCACATCTCTGGATAGTAGCAATGCAGAAGCTTCTTAATGTTTTCTTAAATGTGGGTTAGTGTTATAAGCATTAAAATGACAATATAACCGCCGATTTGTCTAGAGCTTGTTATTTTCAAACATGCCATGATGGGACTGTTTTTCCTCGTTTGTTAATCAAGAATTGTGTATAAGAACTGCTTGGTTTTCGGAATGAGCTAGAAGTCTTTCCCAATCTACTGGAGACTTTGTCCATTTCTTTCTTTTTTGATATTGCTGTTCATTTGGGACTATTTCTGATTTCTGTCTATTTTGTACTTTGCATTTGAGCCTTCTTGACAGTCATACATTCTGTGCCTGCTGATTTTGTAATAAAACCCTTTAACTTTCTCCTGATCTAGAACTCAGTCATTGAGTGGTCCCAGTTACTTACATGCTACTCTGCTAAGCTTATGTTGGGTCTGATGTTGGGGAGGGTGCCTATTAACACAAGGTCAACCCCCGAGCAGAACCGCACAAGGTACATTTTGGGTGGTCTGAATTTTGGTGTCCTGAATCTGGGGTACAGGGTTCTGCTCCCACATTGGTTATATGCATCAAAACCATCCCTCAGATCATTTGAACCAGACACAAGAGGTAATACACATGAAATGAGCTTGTTATTTCTTTGTAATGAAATTGTATCAGGCTAAATGCTTGATGTTTCAGATGCCCAAAAGTCACGTGACCCTGCTTGCCCACTACTGCAGATCATAAGATGTTGTATTGAATTATTTGTGTCCCAGTTTATGGTACTGATTTTTAAATTATTTTATCTAAACTGTTGTTAATTAGCCACACACCCAAATATCACACACTATACAACATTCTAAACATAATATCACACTCTCCTTCTGATCCAGACCTAGCATCCCCACCGTCTAACACTGATAAAACATTAATATCTTTGAAAATAAATTATCTTTTTAGATATTTCCCTAGAGTCATTCAATGCATTTCCATCAAAATAAATACACGATGTATCCGACAAGTTGCCTTTCTTCAGCAAATTCTGGGACTTACCTATTAAAAGTGCAGCAGGTTGTGGGAGCTTTGAGAAAGTCCCCTACCTTCCAAATGTGGAAGTCATTTACTACCCAACCGAGGATCATCTTTGCTACGCCCCTGTGCAAATGTCAAACTTTGTAGTTGTCAGTGGTGCCTTAGCAAGATCCAGTCAGTTGTGTCAGATATGAGATGCAGGGTTCTTAGATTTGAGCTATCTGTGTACATGCCTCAGTAATTCTCAGGATCAAAACCTGCGATCATGTTTTCTCCTCCCCCAGCATTTCACACTTCGCCATTTCTATCTTATTATGAAAAAATATTGAAAATGATGCTGGTCGTACAAAATGTGTACTGACAATAATGCCTGCATTGCTGCCAATTCGAGCTTCTCTCTTATGTTGATATTCTTTTTCTAATTTCCCCTTTCACTCGTAGATCAAGTTGTTGAACTTGGTTTGGTTTCATTACTTTATTTTACAGAACTTTGTGAACTTCAGAACTTCTGAAGTTTAAGAACAAAAGCAGACAAACCGCTAAAGTGAGGATTTGTTGGAAACAACCCAAACTTTAAAATGTTTTGCATGAATCTTCTTATGCACAATTATTTTTGCAGGAAACATAGAAAATCTAGAAACATTGAGAACTTCATGAAGTGCAAAGTTTGTCAACTTTGCTGGGTACTTTTAAATTCCGCTTCCACCTTTTCGGAAGCTGCTCAGATGTTTCCTTGTCTAATTGCCTGACAGTTGTAAATTTCTGTAACCTCAGTTCACCACCTTGCTTAACCTATTATAAAGACTTCTTGCCATTGCCTGCAGCAATACTGCTTCTTGTACCAGTCTTACTAAAACTTTCTGGTAACTCTATGGTACTCTTGCTGCTCTTTTTTTTATATACGCATAAAAAAGTACAGATCCTGTGCATACAGCTCAAATCTATATGGACATTCGGCTTCATGGCTGGACTGGTGAAAACTGAGTATTTATTTCGATACACGTTACATTATTGCATACCTGTTTTGACTGCTTCCACTACTCAATTCGTATTTCAAAAAATCTATGCTTGTACATTAAAGGTCCACGATCGCGGAAAACTATATCTGACAAAAATCTGAAATACTTTTTTATGTACCATCCTAATATCAGTCTCAGGGAGTAAAGTCTCAAAATAGATCCTTGTATATGAAACTCTATTTGAAGGAATCATTATTACTTCATTTGAATGAAAGGAAAGACAGATTAAGAGCCAATATAATGGATTACAGGTTTACACCTGACTGCTATTTCGTGCATATTATGCAGTTTCAGAATATTTATTAATTTGATTCAGAAATGGCAGCTGTCTGGATGTACTATTATTCATTTTGTGTGCCGTTGTCCATTTGTGCGTCGTTGAGAACCTTAACCTGTGCGTGTGTGTATATATATATATATATATATATATATATATGTGTGTATATATATATATATATATATATATATGTGTATATATTATCTACTGGCGGTCGCCAGTAGATGGTTATAGTTAGGACCTATTTTCCATAGGAAATTCGCAACATTCTATTTCCAATACCTTTGGCGCCGGTTGACGAATCTTCACGAAATTTTCAAAACTTATGGCCCGCTCCGGTCCGCTCCTATCTTGAAAGTTTCGGGGTGATTCGGCAAGCGGGGGCCGAGAAAAAAGGGGGGTCCCAAAACGTGTTTTCCCCATGCAATTTTCCATAGGAAACTTTAGACACGGCTACAGCCCGAACTGCAGAACGGAATTACACCAAATTTGGCAAAGAGGTAGTTCTTGGTTCAGAAAGAACCCTTCTTGTTAAATGGTGTAAATCCGTTCAGTAGTTGCTGAGAAAATCAAAAGTAAAAACACACATATATCTATGGCAGCGGAGGATCAGTGCACCCTCCCGATCACGAGCTGCAGCCCCGGGGACCGCCACACCCCGGGGCTTCTTTTTTAAAAATTTAGATACCTGTGTGGGGGGGCTCGAGCCCCCCCACACGCCCCGGTGACCGCCACCTCCCTGGGGCACTAAGAATTTTAAATTGGGGGTTCGTTTCGGACCCCCGAAGCCCCGGGGACCACCACTTTTGAACACGCTTTGAACATGTTGGGAGGGGCCGCGCGGCCCCCTCCTGGAGCCTGTGATGGCCCTGGGGACCACCACCCCCAGGGCCGGCTCCTGCAGTGTCCTGGGGTGCCCACCCCCGGGACACTGCTGTTTGCTATGACAGGGCGGCAGCCTCGCAGCTCCCGTCCTGTCATAGCAAACTTGCTTGAATTTTGGAGAGAGAGCAGGAAACCTGCTCTCTCTTCCAAAATTCAAAGCAAATTGCTTTTCCACACGGGGAGCTGCATCTTAGCAGCTCCCCATGTGGAAAGCAATGCCGGCTCCCGAGGGACGCGGGAGCCGGCGGGACCGTGGGGGGATTGGGGCTAACAAGTGGCCCGGGAGGGGGGCCACGCGGCCCCCTTCCCCAAATTTTTTTTTTTAAAAACAAAGGCCGGCCCCGGGGGATGGGGTGCCCGGGGCCATAAGTGGCCTGAGAAGGGGGGCAACGCAGCCCCCCTCCAAAACAATAAAAAAAAAAAAAAAGGCCATGCCCCGGGGGATGGGGTCCCCGGGGCCGATTAATGCCTCGGGAGGGGGGCCACATGGCCCCCTTCCAAATTAAAAAAAAAAAAATAGCGGCCAGGCACTGGGGGATGGGGTCCCCAGGGCAAATAAATTACAAACAGAAGGGGGGCCACACAGCCCCCCTTCTTAAAAATAAAAAAAAATAAAAGACCGGCATCGCGCCAGAGGCCACGCCCCTCCTGTAGCACTCTGCAAACGCGCCCCTGGCGCGTTTGCAGATGGGGAACGAATTCCCCTTGAATACTGGGGGTCCCTGGGGGCCAACTAGCCCTCCAGGAACCTCCAGTATGCGCCAGGGCTGCGTTGCAGAGAGGTGTTTCTGAGGCCACGCCCCTTTTTACACCTCTCTGCAACGCAGCTCTGTGGTGCTTAATGGCGGTAGCTGGTGGGCTAGTTGCACCCCAGGGAACCTCAGGATTCAAGGGGAGTTAATCCCCCGACTTAAAACGCGCCACGGGGCGCGTTTGCACAGTGGTGAAGGGAGGGGCGGGGCCTGAGGTGACATGTGTGCAAACATGCCCTGTGGTGTGTTTTAAGTTGGGGGATTAAGTCCCCTTAAATCCTGAGGGTCCCTGGGGTCCAACTAGCCCACCAGGTGCCTCCAGTAAGCGCCACAGAGCTGCGTTGCAGAGAGGTGTAAAAAGGGGCGTGGCCTCGGACCACCTCTCTGCAACGCAGGGCTGTGGCGCTTACTGGAAGTACCTGGTGGGCTAGTTGGGCCCCAGGGACCCTCAGGATTCAAAGTGACCTAATCCTGCAACTTAAAACGCGCCACGGGGCGCGTTTGCACAGTGGTGAAGGGAGGGGGCGGGCCTGAGGTGACATGTGTGCAAACACGCCCTGTAGCGTGTTTTAAGTTGGGGGGATTAAGTCCCGTTGAATCCTGAGGGTCCCTGGGGTCCAACTAGCCCACCAGGTACCTCCAGTAAGCGCCACAGAGCTGCGTTGCAGAGAGGTGTAAAAAGGGGCGTGGCCTCGGACCACCTCTCTGCAACGCAGGCTTGTGGTGCTTACTGGAAGTACCTGGTGGGCTAGCTGGGCCCCAGGGACCCTCAGGATTCAAGGTGACCTAATCCCCCAACTTAAAACGCGCCACGGGGCGTGTTTGCACACATGTCACCTCAGGCCCGCCCACTCCCTTGCACAGTGGTGAAGGGAGGGGGCAGGGCCTCAGGTGACATGTGCGCAAACACGCCCTGTGGTGCGTTTTAAGTTGGGGAATTAATTCCCCTTGAATCCTGAGGGACCCTGGGAGCCAACTAGCCCACCAGGTACCTTCAGTAAGCACAACAGAGTTGCGTTGCAGAGAGGTGAAAAAAGGTGCGTGGCCTCGGAACGCCTCTCTGCAACTCAGCTCTGTGGTCCTAACTGTAGGTACCTGGGGGGCTAGTTGGGCCCCAGGGACCCTCAGGATTCAAGGGGACTTAATCCCGCAACTTAAAACGCGCCACAGGGCGCGTTTGCACACGTCACCTCAGGCCCCCCTCCCTTCACCACTGTGCAAACGCGCCCTGTAGCGCGTTTTAAGAGGTAGTTTTAATCCCCCTGCCCTATTATGTACTAGGGACTTACAGAGGAGGTCATGCTAATCACAGGGGTACCCCAACGCATAGTGTTCCCTAGTGTATGTAGGTGTTTTCACTGTATTCTAAGTGTCTTTTAGCATAGCACTGGCTCTGGTTAGTCAGTCAGTTACCACCAGTACCCGTCTGAAAAAGTTGTGGGCACAGGATGATTTTGCAACAAGGCCTCTTTCTGCACCTCTGTTGGTTCTTTCTGCACATCTTTTGCTTCTTCCTACACTTTTATTCATCTTTGTGGACTTCTGTTGCTTCTGTCCTACCTCTGTAGGCATAGTTAGAAACTAGCATTTAAAAAACCTTTGAAATTCACTTAAAAAACCATATGTTTCAGGCACGTTATAGTTAGAAATTAGCATTTAAAAAACCTTTGAAAATCATTGAAAAAACCATAGGTTTCAGACACGTTATAGTTAGAAATTAGCATTTAAAAACCTTTGAAATTCACTGAAAAAACCATAGGTTTTAGGGACAGTTATAGTTAGTTGGACATTTCACTCGCACAAAACCATAGAAATTCCCCGTTATGTCATCTGATGTCATCAGTGATGTCATCAGTAATGTCATTTGAGATGTCATCAGTGATGTCATCGGTGATGTCACTGACCATGTCATGAGTGATGTAATATGTGACGTCATCAGCAGTGCATTGCGGGGCGCGAGTTATAGTTAGCTGAACTAACTATAACGGGGAATTTCTATGATTTTGTATGAGTGAAATGTCCAACTAACTATAACTGTCCCTAAAACCTATGGTTTTTTCAGTGAATTTCAAAGGTTTTTAAATGCTAATTTCTAACTATAACGTGTCTGAAACCTATGGTTTTTTCAGTGAATATATATATATATATATATATATATATATATATATATATATATATCCTCACAGAACGGCACCTCCTTACGTCGCACCGAACAGAGACACGGTGACACCAACAGAGTTGAGTCCAAATTTTTATTCCATTACTTTATCGGGCTATGACGCGTTTCGGCAGGATCCCCTGCCTTGTTCACACAACGGAGCCACACTCCCATTTTTAGTTTTATAGTGATTACTAATGAAACCCACGTGATGCATACACCCCCATAGGCATGGACAACAGACTAAGCAGAAAGTGGTACATCAAAATAGCCTACACTCGTGAAATTAAGTCAAATTAACTACAGATGTAATTCACATTATTTATATTCTAAAAATACTCAACCAAAACACAACTTGTGCATTATGCCATGGATTGAAATTGTAGTATATAAACCACTTCCTGCTTCTGATCTTTCATAGCTATGCAAATTAGCTTTTTCAAAAAACTTTATTGTTCCAAATTTGTACGATGCATCTCAGAACCTGGCAAATGAATCCTTCACTATGAAAATTAAATATATTGATACGTACAGATATTGCTTGGTTATACCTTGGTCAGACAATTATGGGCCAGTGCCCAAACCTATATGAGTGGTAAATATATTTATTTCAATAATCAATCCTCTCATAATCATGTATAGTTCTATGGATTCTAGTAATCATTCATCATTTCTACCCATTTTTCATGCTGGTTTCCCCATATTATCAATCCAAATATTTTCACTTGCATCCTACAATCCCTTTTGTGCAAATGTCGCAAAATTCTAAAAACAATGAAATGTGCAAAAATCGCAATATGTGCAATGTAATATCCGCCCTTTCCACGAATAAATAAATAACATATGCAAATTACGCTTCAACTGTAAACATATCACTCTGTGCAACATGCGCTTAACGGACAATTGTGCAAATAAGCAATTTGAATAAATATTTAAGAAAACCCACATGAATAAAATTTTGAAGATTTTGATTAAACCAATAAAATCTAGATGACTAAAACCTCAACACTATACCCATTCCTGTTCCTACTCGAGGATAATATTATATAAAACCACATTTATACAATAAAGAAACCCAACACAAGGTTATTAAAACCGAGTCCATCCTGTATCATTCTAAAAACACTTGCCATGAAAATTACATACATACATCTGTACCTTTAGGATCTAAATACAGTTTGTTTGATATGCACAGTCTTTATCATGTCCATCACTACATAAATTCCTTAAAATATCTACCACCTGTGTTAAAATCTAAAAAAACTAAAGAAAAGGAAAACAAACGGAATCAAAAGTTCATATATTGTTTTTTAACGAAGAGAGATTAGTCATAGGGTAGTACTAGATGGTATTCTTGTTGATAATTTTTGAGAAAACCTAAGAAAAACAATGATCTATATTTTAGCCCCTTAAATCACGGAAACTGCCCTAAATCACATGTATAGGCCCTTAGTGATGTATCATCCTCCTACAGCAGATGTACATGGAGTCCTTCATCCGCATTGAGACCCCTAGGGTTCTTACTGTCCAACATTAGAATGTACCTGGACTCCAATTTTCTCAGATCTAGTTCTCTGTTGCCCCCTCTCCTTTTCTTTGGTACAGAATCCAAAACAAAATAGGATAGATCTTCTATCTTCCCTCCATGTACCTCATTAATGTGGCGTGCCACTGGATAACTAGGATCTTGGTTTTTGACTGCTCTCAAATGCTGTAGTATCCTAACATGGGCCATGTGGATAGTACTTCCTACATATAACATAGGGCAAGTACAGGTTAAAACATACACTACATGATCACTTCTACAATTCAGACTTTTCAATATTTTCCAGGGTCTCTTCCACAAGGGCATTTGGATTTCTTTTTATTTACTCCATATTTGCAGGCTTTGCATTTGGAACACCTGCTGAAACCAGGACTTGGTTTCAACCAGCTTACCTTTTCCCCAATTCTGGACTGTTGGTCACCAACTGTTCCCTCATGGATTTCGCCTTTTAAATGACGAGAGGTTTTTGGAAACTATTTCTTTCAGGACCGGATCTCCTCTGATAAGATGCCAATGCTTGCCCAGGCTGGCTCTCACTCTCGCCTGGTAAGTATTAAATCCCATAATTAATCTTAACTCTGATTTAGAATTAGACACCTTATCCTTCTTGGTCCTACCAGTTTCCCCAAAGAGAATGTCTTGTCTAGTCATTGTGTTCACTTTACTTAATGCCTGGTCTAAAACCATCTGGTTATAGCCCCTCTGTCTGAACCTTACATTGAGATCCTCCTGTGCTGCTTCTAGAGTACTACTCTCACTGCAATTCCTTTTCATTCTTAGTTGCTCCGCATATGGAATACTCTGCTTTAACTTTTGAGGATGAAAACTTTGACTATGTAAAACAGAGTTCCCAGCAGTGGGTTTCCTATAGGTGCATGTGTGTAGCTGCCCCTCTTTGATAAAAACCTTCAAATCTAAAAAATGGACACAGGATGGACTCATGTTATCGGTAAAAGTCAAGTTAAGATCATTCACATTCAAAGAGGAAATAAACACTTTAGCTTGTATTGGACAACCTCTCCATATCACGAAGAGGTCATCGATGAATCTGACCCACAATTTGATGTTGTTTTGCCACTGGGCTTTATACATGGTTCCTAGTACCTGCTCCTCCCACCAGCCCATGTGAAGATTCGCATAGCTGGGGGCTAAGCAGGTACCCATCGCCGTCCCCCTTAGTTGCTTAAAAGTATCATTGCCATATTGGAATAAATTGTTCTCAAGGCAAAATTCCGCCATTCTTAAAAGCATTTCTGAATGTTGATACAAACAAAGGGGTCTGCTACTTAAAAAGTGCCTCAATGCTCTTAGTCCATCCTTGTAGGCAATACTTGTATAAAGAGACGACACGTCAAGGGTCACTAAAAGATCCCCCTCTTCCCATTTAAAATCATGCAATATTCTCAGGAAGTCTCCAGTGTCTTGGATATGTGAGGGTAAACCCTTGACAAAATCCTGTAAAAAATGATCTAAAAATCTGGACGTTGTCTCTAGGAGACTTCCAATAGCAGATATAATGGGTCTGCCTGGCGGCTTCTTGATATCTTTATGGATTTTTGGGATCAGATAAAAAATAGGCATCACAGGATGGTCAACTTTCAAGTAATTCATTTCCGATTCCGTTATTAGACCTAGGGTTCTCCACCGAAATAGTTCTTTATGATACTTTGCCTTGACCTCTAACAGACTGCTAGATGGTACTTTCTGGTAGCAGTCTTTCTCTTTGAGTTGGAGCATAGCCTCAACATCATATTGGTCTAAAGGCCAAAGGACCACGTTTCCCCTTTATCCGATTGCCTGATGACTATATCTTTTCTCTCTTTGATCTTCTGAATCACATGATTGTACTTAGTATCTTCTGGTTTTTGATCACGATAAAAATTTACTTTTGATTCCTTGGCTAGTTTCTTCAGATCATCGATAACCAGTTCAGCAAATGTGTCTATTGAATCTTTGGGCATCATCGGTGTGAAGTTTGATTTTCTCTTGAACTGGGTTTTAATGGTGCCATGAACATCCAACCCCAATGACTCTACCACATCCTCTGCGCTTTCTGAACTTCCCAATGGGTCAGCCTCACGTTCCAGCTCATCCAGATCTCTTAGTAAATCTAGGTCAGCCACTGTGAGTGTTCCAGCTCCTTCATGTGGCTTGTTGGTATCTTGAACACTGTCACTGCGTTTTCTCTTGTGGAAGTATTTGCGTAATTTCAGGTTGCGTATGAATTTAAAAAAGTCTATTCGCATTTGGGGATAATCAAAGTTTGTGCGACTACAGTAAGATAAGCCAAGTGACAGAGTATCCAGATCTTCTTTGGATAACTCTAATTTAGATACATTTATCACTGTGGTCTGATTAATAGATGTCATTTGCGTCTAAATTCCTTCTTTTTGGAACTTGATCTTAGTTCCATTCCTTCGTCGTTTTCGATTTCTCTTTCGCTTCTGTTGTATCCCCGACCCCTTCCTCCTCTCTGGGGTCTTTGTCTGTTGTTTGTATTGCGGTCCATCCCTAAAAAACCAAACTCCTGAATTACGGTTGCTCGTTTCAAGTGGGTACTTGCTGTATTTCTCATCTCTTCCCCAACAGTATCTGGTTCTGAGCTCCATTCAGAACTTGTTTCTTGTGTTTGCCTCTCTGTTTTTATTTGTTGGTCCAGAATTATCTGACAGAGCTTGCTTCCGTATGGTATCAAACCGCTTGGCAAATGTATAGATTTGGCCATGCTGGTAATCCAATCGATCACGCGTGAACTTGGTTGCTTTCCTTTCTTTAATGGCGCTTTCGTATTTATCCAACTTTACTGACAGGTCCTTCTCAAATTTTTCAATTGTTTCAGCCGTGGTTAAAGCCATTAATTGCGTCTGTAGATCCTTTATTTCACCTAGGATTCGTTCTCTATCTTTTTTGGCATATTAGGTTAAAATCTTCAGCATATTATTTGAAGATTCAGCACTGTTAGTTGCCCATTCTTGCAACATTTCAGGGTCAGGTCTCTCAAATGTTGGTGCGATTAAGATCCTAAGACCCCTTGGAACTCGTCCCACCTCCAAGTATTTGTCAAGGGACTTGGTCTCCCACCATTTGGAGATTTCATTGCGGCGCAATTTCTCAAGTCTTTTCATAATCTCTGTTGTATCATTGGTTTTACCCTTTCAGCCGCCCATTGCTTCTCTCTCATGGCGGCTAGTGCCCGGTCTCATTTCATCAAAGTCATCGACCACTGACTCCTCTCTCCGTTTTATCCGATCATCCATAGTTAAATTACACACACTACTGCTGTGTTCACTGAAGATTCCGTTTCCATATAATTTAATAAACTATTCAGCTCCACCCCCTCGCCCCACTCGCTTCCGGGGGTTCTCTTTCAGCCCTCGATGATTCCAATTTAATATTCTTGAGACTCCTGTGTCATATATACACATTCACACACACATATATACATGCTCATATATACATTTTGGGACATTCTTTAATATACTGAGTCAAAACGCAACAGCAAAATAGGTTAAAGCATTATATTTTATGTAATATACATTGTTGTCATTTGGGCATTCCAATGTTTTCTACAACCCGTGAGTAAAATGGGCTTTTCATCTGTATATTTAATATTTGGCTAACTGTCTTTTAGCACTAACATACATGAGTAGGTATGGGATATTTGCTCTGTTTAGAAAGTTATGATGCTTACATCCACAAGTGAAGGGCACTTATTTTATTACAAAGGGCTGAAATAACATGTTGGATGTTGATTTAGGCACCATACCATCTCTTTCTGATACATCTTTTGGTTAGCATCTACTCTCACATCCATCTACTTCCATCCCCCATTGTGCATTAACTTTGGAAACATTGCCTTAGCTGCTTCAGTTCTTAGGTCAGAAGAACATGCTATGCATCCCTCCCTTGCATACATGATCAAGATATGTGCTGCAATGCCTCACAAATCCTACAGGTGTCATCTGATACAAAATGATGACTGAGATGGTAACAATTGCCTTTATGATTTTTACTGCATGTTTATTTCCTGCACAAAAGTTTGGTTTTAGCTGCAGTGTAGTGTAGTCCACCTGAAAAAAGCCATCTCTGAATTATAGAACCCCCCCAGTAACTGTCAAACTTCAGCAGCAGTCATCCCCTTATGCTCCTTTGGCTCTGTCAAATTGCTTTTCTTCATTGGGAGAGATGGAGGAGCCACAGAAGCTGGAGAGAATTCTTGCCTTCCTCCTTCTGTGTATCCAGTAATACTGTGAAGCATGGAAGGAGGAAGGGGAAGGCTACCTGTGTTTCCGCACCAACAGCCTATGCCTCGCTCTCATTCCCTTGTGTGTTCCACATATCCTTAGGTGCTGCAGGGAAGAGGGAGGGTCAGGAGCAGTAAACTAGAGCATTGTAATGTTGACAGTAGTGGGCCTATACCAATGTGTACAGCCTGCTGCTTCTCCGATGTCACCAGTGGATCGTCCACATTCAAATGTTCTAATGAGAGTAAGCTGTGTGGGGCTGAGCACCTTGGGATGCAAAACTGATGTTGGGGACTTTAACAGTCTTTATCTTTTACCATTTTGCTCCCAAATGTCTAGGCACTTCTAGACCACAGACAGGCTGGCGGAGCACCTTTAGAGGCACTCCAACAAGGGTCCCAGACTTGAGAGACATGACTTGGGGAGGAAGGAGGGGGGAGATGGGGGGGGGGAGTTAGGACTCAGATCATGCAGAGCCCAAGTGCGGGGTTCAAGATGGTTGGAGCCTTTTCTGTCCCTCAGTCTGTGATCAGCATGCCAGCCAACTAGCCCTTGGAATCACACTGGTGGTCCTGTGTTCAAGATGCAGGTCCATTCCTTCTCACTCAAGCAGCAGGGCAGCAGAGCAACAGTGTAGCAGTGCAACAGAGCAGTCTTTCTTGCAGCAGAGCAGCACAGCAGTCCTTCTGAGTCATCTACAGGTCCAGAAGTGTACTGAAGAGTTGGGTGTGAGGGTCCAATATTTATACCTGGTGCCCACTGTGGAGTTGGAGATGTTTCTAGAGCTCTTCCCCTGTAGAGGTGTCGGGAATTTCCTTACTTTCTGCCCTGATCTCATGTTGTCCGGGGGAACAAAGGACTAATGTGAAACCCTTTGTGTGCTGAGGCAGAGTCTTTGTGATGTGCAAGTGTTGTAGGTGACAGCTCATCCCCCTCATCCTAACAGAGATGGCCCATCCTGCCAACACCTATTCCCCCTTTGTCTCACTGTCTGGGAGTAGTACACAAAGGCCAGCTGCACCTAGTCATCTGGCCCAGGATACAGGTTGTAGGCACCAAATGGTTAGTACAAGATAATGCCAACTTTCTAAAAGCTGCATTTTTAGAAATGTGGCTCCAAATCCAACTTCACCATAAAGAGGTTTTTAAATTACAATTCTTTTTTGAAATTTATTTTACTTTTGAAATTTTTACAACAAAACTGTAGCACACTAACAATATTGGTGAAATACAACTAACTTTCCATAGTTGAAACATACCACATGTGTAACGAGACAGCATCACATCGCATTACCTATTACTTTACAGGTGACAAACCAGCAGAGCACAAATTAATGTTTGCAGGCTATGCGTCTGTCATCAGTGTACTACATGGTGAAGCTATTCAGGGGGTGCCTGGTGTCTTGTGTGGTAAAGTCTTAGCCCGAGAAGCTAGATACAAAATTAGTGACAACCAAATGTCTTTGGGGCACGAGCGTACTGGCATTAGCTCCCAATATGCATCGAACTGTTCCTCGCAATATGCTGCATCTCACAGCCAGGTACACTGCAAAGTCGCTAGACATCTCCCCCAGTGTAATGCAACTTGTCATTTGGCCAAGAGTAGTAGTACGTCAGTTAAGCACCTCACTACCACTGGGACATCCTTCTCGTAGTCCAGGAGGGCCACCAAGGGGGTGCATTGAGGCCTGTGAACTGTGATGTACTCAATAACGCGGTAAACCTCTGACCAGAACCAGGCTACAGAGGGACATTCCCAAGCCAGGTGCAAGAATGTGGCTTCAGGTGTTGCGCATCTCTGACAGAATGCGTCCATCCTCCAAGAGATGCATGTTGTGCAGCTGTGCTGGCATGCGGTATGCTCTGTGTAAAAAATTTAACCTACAGAAGCCGAAGTCTGTAATTGGGCGATTGAGCACAAGTCTGGGCACAGCTGTATTACCATTGCTCCATTGACAAAGGAGAGCTTAAATCCAGTCCTCATGCATATTGGGCCATCACGACCGTCACTGGGGCTTTGTCCTGCATGGTTGCATAGACGCAAGAGATCAGTTATGCTGGTATGAATGGGCAATCTGCGTATCCAGTGCATGCAGTGTTGGAGGAGCCTCTGGGAATGTGTCATGTCTAGGACGCACTGTCACACGGAATGTGTGATATAGGAAGACATCCAGGGACATGTGGGATGGGTGAGCTAGTATGTGTTGCAGAGTAATAAGTCTCCCAGTGTAGAAAGCTGCAGTTGCTTCAATTGTCAGCAAGTGTCTTCATCCACTAAAGCAGAGAGCATAGGGTTCTTAGCTAGCGGGGTGTTTGGTGCATAGAGACTATTAAAGTGGATGCGTTGACGTAGTCTATCCCATGCTAGCACTGTGTCAATTTCTGCACAAGGCCATTTAACAGGGAACCAGAGGGCAATGTTTAGGGGGTATGGGGCTGCAGTATCCTCCTTGATCACTATGTGTGGCTGGAACTGAGAGGGGTGAAACCAGAAGTGCGCAAATGGTGCTTGCACATACTAGTAATATAAGTTCATGTCCGGAGCGCAGAGGCCTCCCTGCTCAAAGGGGAGAGTCGGTGTTTCCCATGCAATTCTAGGTTGTTTACCAGCCCAAGCCAGTGTAATGAGGTTGGAACGCAGCCATCTAAGGAAGGCTAATGTGAGATAAGTGGGAATATTAAGGAAGAGATACACAAATTTAGGGAGGATAAACATTTTGCCGATTGCAACTCTCCCTGGCATTTCCATGAGAAATTTCATCCAGCCTATAAGCTGCCCCTCCAGCCAGTACATGAGAGTACCATAGTTTGCCCGCCACAGCTTATCAGTGTCCCTACTTAGCTTGGAGAGGGCTCCATACAGCTACTGTGGCTGGAGTACTCACACCGACAACACTTGAATGTGGCTTTCGCGATAGAAGACATAGTATGGGTCATCCAAAGCATGCCTAGAAACAATGCACCAGGACTGGACAGACTGACCACAGCTTTTTATAATGAGTACACGCAGCTACTTGCCCCCGCCTCCTGGCGGTATATGAGGAGGCTTTACAGACTGTGCAACTGGCTTCCTCACTGCGCGAAGCGGTCATTGTTACTATAATCTTAAACCTGGTAAGCCACTGAATTGCTGTGATTCCTACAGACCCCAATTGTCAATAAATGTTGATAATAAGATCCTTGCCAAACTGATTGCTACCTGATTACAACCATTACTACCAGATATAGTGCAGGCCAATCAGTCTGTCTTCCTCTCTGGATGCTTCTCGGCCCATAATCTGCACACAATGTTTGCACTTACACATTCAGTTAACCCTCATCTTAGCATGGTGGCTGTACTTTTTGACAACAGAAATGCATTTGATTAATTGGAGTAGCCATATTTATTCCGGCTCCGGGTGCGCCTCAGGCTTAGTTTGAGGGTTCATTAATTGAATCAAACTCCACTACACACTTCCCTCAGTGTGCCTCCGCATTATCACTTTCCCGTTGCCAGGGTCACTAGACAAGGGTGCCTACTTGTCGCCCCTCCTGTTTGCAATTACAATGGAGCCCCTCAGTCTCAAAATGCTATCCCTGTCCCTGTAGTTCCATAAGTCGGTCACAATAAGCAGCGCTGGTGCCCCCAGCAGGGTCCACTGATCAGAGACCAGTGTGCGCACTCCACGATGAAGACAGAGGAGAGATCATCCCTGCACAGAGAACGGAGCATGGTCTCCACATAGGTTTCCATTTGGTCCATGGCGGTTTACATGGCTACTTAAGTGGGTGGCCCAATTAGTGGCTGGCCCGCTAGTAGCATTTAATATACAAGCCCTGGGTACATGTATTATCCCTTTACTAAGGATTTATAAGGATATATTTTGCAAAAACAAGGAAACCCAAGAAATCTGGAAGGGACCTTGGGTACAATTACTTATAAAAGAACAGTGGTCCATCACAATATAGAATTATAACTGTACTTAACAATGATGTCTATGTTCATGTATCCAAGTGGATATAATGATTTATTTAGAGAAGTACACTAAAAAAACATACAAGTGGGACAATTTCAAAACGAGACATTTAAGTAACCAACCTTAAACTCAGAATCTATACCAGGCTGGAGTCAGGCTCAAGGTTGACGTACTGAGGAGGGTCCTGATCCGACGCTGATTGTGACCTCCCGCAGCGCCGCAACCCTTGGCACACTAGGCTGACTCCGGCCCGTGTAGATTCCTTTCTGCGAATGCCATTAACTTAAGGACCATAATTACCTATCGTTGATCTAGTCATTCTGTTTCTCCCCGATTGGTTCTGTCAATTTATTCCTGACCTACCTTGTGTTGGGTACAGCTCCACAGAACCATCTCGACTGGGCTCAATACTGAAATCCTTGCATATGCCTTGTGAGCAGGCATTCTTCTCCGGCATCAATTAACATGTCCCGATGATGCTCCCATTATTAATTTAGGGATCAAAACGTCGTAGATGTCAGCGCCTTGACACAAGCCTCTATTTGTTATTACCAATATGTGCTTTGGTGCTTCTCGTTATGTACTGTGGCCCAATCATACAACTGTAACTTCAGCCGCTATGCGCAATGCCTGAGTTTGGTTACTCAAATTTCTCGTTGTAAATTGTTCCACTTGTATGTTTTTTTGTGTACTTCTCTAAGTAAATCATTATATCCACCTGGATATATGAACATAGACATCATTCTATCTCTGTGTTAATTACAGTTATAATTCTATATTATGTTTAAAGGGGAGAGCACAGTTCTAAGGCCAGCAAAAACTAAGTTGGCTAAAACAGGACGATTGAGGCAAAAAAGGTGGGGGAAACCATGCCAAGGTTGTCAGGTCCAACAATTATTATAAAAGCTTTTTAAGAAAAGAAACCGGAGATATGATGTGCAACCATACTTCTGTTCTGCATGATATGCTTAATTGCCATGACCTACATGTACGTTTTCGTTTCTAAATTGTTTTGCTATTTTTTGGTTCAAGACACATACATAGATTGTTTCTGAAACACACACACACATTAAGGTTGCTTACTCATTTAGAAAACAACTTGTGGCTTATTAGATCAGTCAGGAGCCAGGAGAAGCCATGCCTGTAATTATTGCTTGGGGGGCAATGGGGGAGAAGGCATCCTCTCATCTTTGATTTGCACTTTGCACTGTAGTGTTGCATAGCAGATGTTCATCATAGTTTGCTGGATGTGGGAGATGCCAAATTGAATGTGCTTAGTTAAATGTTTAAAAGTTATTGTTTTGTTAATAGAGGGAGATCTGTTCCCCGCAGTGTTTCTTAAAGTGGTTATGCGATGTAAATTTGGGATTACATGCAATCTTGAACTATTCCTTTAAATTCATATGGTTTATGATAAGTAGAGTTTTATATTTTTCATGACGTTTTCTTGAAGAGTGTCATCTGGAGCACTCACATTTTTTTATGGCTTTCGAGCAACATCTTTTGAACCTTGCATTTTTTAATTGGAACGTTATCATGTTATGCAGCTGTGGAATGTGTAGCCTTACATTTGTCAACCATTACATTCATTCTAGTGCATACTGGAATAAGGGCTCTCAGCTGTACTGATTGATTTTTCACACTTTGCTTTAGTGTTCTCGTAGTATGTCAGATTATTTTCTCGTAATGTGTCGTTCTCCAATCCTTTAAATGATAGTGCATAAAATATGCCTTATGTCTTACTCAAATTGGCTTTTCTAGTGGTAGGAGAAGATTGTGGCGTTGGCATCTTTTTAGCACACATTTAAGGAACTTTCACCATCTTTCCCGTGGTAGCCATTTTGAACTTGCTTTTGTGTCAGTGACTCTCCTACCAATAACAGCAAATGTTTTTTCCACATCTGATGGTCCCATTGCAGAGTCAGTCATATCTTATGTACTTCATAGTTCACAGCCCTGCCTCTTTTCATGTGTTGTTTTTAAATACCAAATACGAAGCAAATAGGATACCATAGTTGTTTGAGGAAAAGTCTGTCATTTCTTGCCCAGAAGCCATTCTTTCACATCTCTCCAATTGCTCAATCTTCATCCTCTGAAAAATAAGTGTTCCCGATCCACACAAATCAAATTTTCACAGGAAGCTGTGGTTTGAAACCAAGGACCAGATTTATAAACCTTTTATGATGGTGTTGTGTCACAAAAGTGATGCAAACCTGCACAAAATGGATTTACTTTCCAGCGCGAATGAAATTTTGCACTGGAAAGTTTCCGGAAGTAAAGCAGCGCAATGCGCTCTTTTGTATCACTCTGCGTTAAGTGGCGTTCCATGAGTGGTACATGAGCTTTTCCTGGCAACCACCCATGGGTTTTGGTGCAAAACCCTATTTACTAATAATAGTAGAAAGGGTTTTGCACCACACATGAACATCAATTTGAAGCAGGTGTTACAAAGGAGAAATGCCTTTATTTCTCCTACGGTTTCGCACTTTACATGTGCAGCACACATCAGAAGTGGGAACATTTTTAAAGTTAGTGTCAGCATAGTATTTTGAAATGAAAGGATACCCTTCTAATACAAAATCTATGCTAGACTCACACAGACACCTTTGCACTATGGTGCAAAGGTGTGCATGTGGCGCTTAGCATCCTTATTGTGCATCAGCACTAAGGAGAGAGGGGGATAGTGCCATGCCTCTGTAGATATGGCTCTTTTCTGCTCTCTCCCTGTCACACAACGCAGTGCAGCATCTTTAGTTGCTGCGCTGCGTTGTGTGACAGTTTGGTAAATCTTGGCCCTAGTAGATATCCAAGTGCTTACGAAAAGTATTTTATATATGAATTTTAAATGTAACAGTGTTTTAAAAATTAACAGGATTCGGGAGTGGTACAATAGATGTCCTTTATATCTAAAGAAATGGTAGCTGTTCCATTTAAACCAATTCTCTGAAAAACGCCCATTCAATATAACAACCAGAAAACAATTTGTAGAAAAACACCTCTTTTTGCATGATCACTCTTGTGTTTTTTGAACTGATGCCACCATTTTTGGGTTTCTTTTTTTTGGCTCTGTGCATTTGTACAAGGCCTCAGTGCTTATGCTCTGACCCCTAAAACATGTAGAAATTCGTATATTTAGCCTACCTATAGTCCATCGAATATGGTACACTATAGTCTGCTGTACAAAATGGCTTAAAGTAAAGAAAGAAAAGCACTCTGGCGTGGCCAGTGTTGACCGTGTCATAGCACTTGTTTCCTTTACATTAAGCCATTGTGCACAGCAGCCTACACTGCTGTACAGCATGTCTACAAATAACATTGACAAAGCCAATAGATCGCACGTAAATAAAACCTATTGGCTTTGCCAATGCTCGTTTTGATGGTGTTTTCCCTCTGTCCATTTGTTTCATGTAGCAGTAAACTACCTCATCATTATATTTATCATGTTTGTTTTAGTAGGTTATGATATTTTTTTTCTAACCTTGTGAATTATTTTAGTAAAGAATTCAGCAAACCCTTGGCGTTACAAGGTAACCGTTGGAGGGCAGAAGTCATACTTAACGAAAATTACTTACCTCTATTTGCATTTCCCTTCAGTTTATTTTAAACAAAGCAAAGCTTGAATAGTAAGGGAGGACTATTTTAATGTAGTTTGATTTATATATATATATATATATATATATATATATACATATACAGCAGTGATAGGCTTGCTTCATGTGATATATACCACACTTCAGTTTTCAGTCACAGCATGATCTATTTTCATATTCCCAATTGTTCTGATTGGTTATCGCGCAGTATCCCTTGGAGTTCAATGCTAGGTTATGTTGTTTCCTCCTACAGATGCTGAAAATGTCACCAAAGTGCTCAAGTGCACGATCCGCGCTTCTAGCCGAAAGTAAAATATACAATATGCAATGTTTTAACATATAGCCTGTTCTAGTACTTAACATAAACCCAGGCAGAGCAGTGCCTGGGGATTCTTCCGTGCCCTTCCTAGTGATACTAATATGATATGCGTTCAGTTTTACCTTTCTAGGCATGACGACTGTTAAGATTTAAGTGTCCTGGCAGGGAAAGCAAACTGTCAGTATTTCCTGTAAATTGAAACTTTTAATAACTAAGTCTGCTCTAGTGCATTTGTCAGCTGTGAATATTCTGTCAGTAGAAAATAAAAATAGCTGGGAGATGTAGCGGAGCTGGCACGGAGAATTATCGGCCTTCAAGCAAGCATTCTATAAAATGGCGCCTGGAAGCGTGTGTATACCTCTATGTCTTGGTTCCATGAGAGTGGGGGTCTGCATGCATTAAGCCATTTTCGGCATTTATCTTCCATACCAAGCCAAACTAAGTGGTTAAACATTGGCTTACTACGGTTATATTTTAGAAATTGGAAAGTCAAGTTGATTTTTGGGAATGTACAGTGGCGGCTCCTCCATAGGGGCGTCGCCCCACTGCTTTCTCGCAGTGCAAGAAGGCAGACACATAAAATGGTAAAACTACAATTTTATGTTTCTGCCTTCTCGCATTGCGAGAAAACAGAAGTGCCTGGTTGTGAGAGGGCGGGTGGGCGGTCCTGCTCGAGGGCAGGGGGGGAGTGGCTTGCCCACTGTTGTGGGTACTGACTGTTTGGTCGGCCCCAGGGCCGAACAAGGCAGTCATGCGCACTCCCCCTTTTTCTCTATGTAGGCTGCTGCATGCAGCCTACATAGAGAAAATGGCCCGGCTGGGGCGCTCTCCGCTGCGCCTCACCAATCACAACGCTGCCATTGCAGCGTTGTGATTGGCTTAGGGCCGGCCGGGGAAGGAGGCTGCCTGCTGGCTGCTTCCTGTTCCTGCACGCGGGACCCGGCTGCACTATCACACCGGCCAGGAGCGGAGGTGGCGCCAGCGGTAAGGTAGGTTTCATTATTTATTGTTATTATTCCCCACCCGCGCGACACCTCCCCTCCCCTCCCCTTTCCCCTCCCGCAAGCATGCCGGCCGCGGCTGTTTGATTAATTGGAAGTAAAGCGAATGAGTGAAAATGTTTATTCCCATGGCTTCAGCGTGTGCTTGATTTTCGTTCGAAAATGCTTGCTACAAAGCTGAAGAGAGGTGGTGCTACCTATCTCACCACACATTAAATAGTTTGGCCCATGAGTTTGTGCTTCGCCACTGCTCATCACACACAAAGGCTGCTGCGTTCTCATCTTAGCCTTTGGTTAACCAACAGGGGGATCTGTACTCCCACCCTAAGAACGTGCCCCAGACTCACGTACCTTGTGGATTGGTCACAAGGTGTCATGGGTTCAACGCAGCACAAACTTGTAGGAAACGTCGGTGCCGAGCTGCCCCGCCCTGTCCGTTGTCCAATATAGACCCAGAAGGGCCGGGCTCATGCAGATATTAAAATAACCTCATACTGGGTAAATGTTAACAGTTTAAGTTCATTGCTTGTATATTTATCTGAGGATATCCAGAAAATTTGGCGTAGACCCTACCTTGTATTACCGTCTTCTAAGCACTTTCTACTTATGCTCAGTTTTTTCTCGGAGGTGATTTTCCACTTTGCGAAGCCCAGCAGCTAGAATTACTTAAAATATGTTGTCTGACTAGTATGCAATTGTTTTGCTTCAGAAGGGGTACGGTGTTTTGGTATTTGAATAGGCAAATCGAGAAGCTGTTTTCGAACCTGCCACGCAGATGCTTACAGAGAGCGCAGATGAGTAACATTTCCTTGGCCGTGGAAATTGGGTTATGAAGGCCGTTTCGAAGTGGTAGTTGGTGGTAAAACATGACCACGTGTTCCTCGGGCATGCCAATTAGTCTTACCTGCAGTCAATAGACATGTCAGCTTCCTCCCTGCCTGTTTCATCACCATGGCTACCTGATTGACATGAATGTGCGGCCAACTGATCCCCACTATCACGTGAGGTGACCTTGTTCCTGCAAAACGTGGAGGCCGTAGCAGCGTGCACTTCTTTCAGTGTGCTCTTCTACATTTTGGTAATATTGCAGAGTTTTGCGTATTTATAGTCCACATAATAGCATGGACCATGTTGCTAAGTACATAGGTTGTGTTACAAACCCTGATGGGAGGGCTTGCATTGCATTTGGAGTGATAGAAGGCCGTCATCCTTTTCCTATTCCTGTTCAGGAAATGCTGTATATTTATTGGGTGAAATGTGCCTAATTCGAGACTCCTTCCCTAGGTGGCGCACAGCAGCAGCAGCATCATGTCACAGTTGACGTGGTTGTACTTGTGTGCGTCTCCGCCATGGTGTTGTGCTGCCATTGTTGCTGGCCTCACTTATACTGCTTCAAAATAGCCTTGTGTCCAGTGAAAGATGAGCAGAGACCTCTCCTGTTACCCTTTGATGTTCTGCGACGATCAAAGCCATCCATGAATAGTAGTTATGTAGGGGTCACCTGCAGTGGCACAATCTGTCATCTTGTTACGCATCCAGAATGCTTGGGCGTTAAGGGCACAGCCAAGACACATGCCCTAAGTACCAACCATGACGCAGATCCGCGGGAGCCTTGTTCATCACGTGCTGGTTTATCTTGCAAGATTCTTTCCCGCCATCCTTGACTTCTGCTTTCTTCTGTTTGTTCACCTCTTCCATCCTTCACACCCTCATCGTCTTTTAACCTTTTTTAATTCTGTAATACAACCCTTCCCCAGCACCTTTCGATATCAGGAAACCGCCAGTAGTTTAAAGTCTGCAACCTGCTAGTGCCTAATGACCTGTGCAGTTTTGTTTATTTGTGTAATGATTATTCAGCGTGTAATGTTTGTTTTAGAAATTCGCCTATCACCAAGCCACAGTAGTCCTCATTTGGAGATAGGCTAATGAGCGGGAACTTGATTGATGATGGAATGAGGAAAAGCCTCTAAGTGCCGTGGTGAGCAGCTGGGGTGATGATATGTGTGTCGCTGTTGAGCTGCAGGACAACCTCTTCTCTGGCTCCTGTCGAGAATCTGCAGTGTGCATGGAGACGTCAGGCAGTTGGATGGGGGTTATTTAGTAGATTAACAGTGATATTATTAGAAGGCAGTGGTACTTGTTTTCTTGACTTACAAAAGGATGAAATGCGGAGTTGGATTGGACGGGGTTTCAATCTGAGACAGCAAAATTTTGCATACGTCTTTTAGGATATATATTTGAAGACCTCGCTCTT
>CAWUFW010021579.1:47500-117180 GCA_963921515.1 Calotriton arnoldi
TATGAACTCAATGAGACAAAAAAAGAAGGAATCACTGAGGAGCACTTCTGGACCTAGTCAGAGGTATGAGCAGGGCAGCAGGAATTATGCGACTGTTTGGCTGCACCGACTTTCACACAATTATACATTTTCCGCATTAGCCACATAATCCATCATCTGCTCCCTAATCTGCAGATTTGAACAAAAAAAGCCTTGTTTCTAGCTCAAACGGCACACATGTTACCAAAAATGCAGTGACAAGTGTTACAGTGTGGTGGAAGTCCCTTTGCAAACCTAGAATGGTCACCTGTTACTTATTGCTAAATGTGGGTGTTAAATTGGTACTAATGGTGTGCAAACCACTCTTGCTTCTTTCTGCACCTCTCTTGCCGCTTTCTGCATTTCTGTTGCTTCTTTCTGCAAATTTCTTTCTTTTTCTGCACTTCTGTTGCCTCTTTCTGCTCATCTCTGCCTCTTTCTGCACCTCTCTTGCCACTTTCTGCACCTCTCTTGCCTCTTTCTGCACCCCTGTTCCCTCTTTCTGCACCTCTCCTGCTTTCTGCACCTCTTGCCTCTTTCTGCACCTCCGTTGCTTCCTTCTGCACTTCTCTTGCTTCTTTCTGCACCTCTGTTGCTTCTTTCTAAACCCCTTTTGCCTCTTTCTGCAACCCTCTTCCCGCACCTTTCTTGCCTCAGTCTGCCTACCTGTTCCCTGTTTCTGCACCCCTTTTGCCTGTTTCTGCACCTCACTTGCCTCTTTCTGCACCTCTCTTGCCTCTTTCAACACTTCTGTTGCCTGTTTCTGCACCTCTCTTGCCTCTTTCTGCACATCTCTTGCTTCTTTCTGCACCCCTTTTGCCTGTTTCTGCACATCTCTTTCCGCAACTCTCTTGCCTCTTTCTACACCTCTCCTCCCTTTCTGCACCACTCTTGCCTCTTTCTGTACCTCTGTTGCTTCTTTCTGCACCTCTCTTGTCTCTTTCTGCAGTTCTCTTCCTTCTTTCTGCACCTCTCCTGCCTCTTTCTACACTTCTCTTGCCTCTTTCTGCACGTCTGTTGTTTCTCTCTTCACTTCTCTTGCCTCTTTCTACACCCCTCTTGCTTCTTTCTGCACCTCTGTTGCTTCTTTCTGCACCCCTCTTGCCTCTTTCTGCAACCCTCTTCCCGCACCTCTCTTGCCTCAGTCTGCCCACCTGTTCCCTGTTTCTGCACCCCTTTTGCCTGTTTCTACACCTCTGTTGCTTCTTTCTGCACCTCTCTTGCCTCTTTCTGCACCTCTCTTGCCTCTTTCTGCACCTCTCTTGCCTCTTTCTGCACCTCTCTTGCCTCTTTCTGCACCTCTCTTGCCTCTTTCTGCATCTCACTTGCTTCTTTCTGAACCCCTGTTGCCTCTTGCTGCACCCCTCTTCCCTCTTTGTGCAACTCTCTTGCCTCTTTCTACACCTCTCTTACCTCTTTCTGCACCTCTCTTGCCTCTGTCTGCACCCCTGTTCCCTCTTTCTGTACCACTTTTGCCTGTTTCTGCAACTCTCTTGCCTCTTTCTGCAGTTCTCTTGCCTCCTTCTGCACCTCGGTTGCTTCTTTCTGCACTTCTCTTGCCTCTTTCTGCACCCCTGTTGCTTCATTCTGTACTTCCCATGCTTCTTTCTGCACCTGTCTTCCCTCTTTCTGCACCTCTTTTGCCTCTTTCTGCATCTCACTTGCCTCTTTCTGCACTTCTCTTGCTTCTTTCTACACCTTTGTTGCTTCTTTCAGCAATTCTCTTGCCTGTTTCTGTACCTCTCTTGCCTCTTTCTGCACCTCTCTTGCCTCTTTCTGCATCTCACTTGCTTCTTTCTGCACCCCTGTTGCCTCTTTCTGCACCCCTCTTCCCTCTTTGTGCAACTCTCTTGCCTCTTTCTACACCTCTCTTGCCTATTTCTACACCTCTCTTCCCTCTTTCTGCACCACTCTTGCCTCTTTCTGTACCTCTGTTACTTCTTTCTGCACCCCTCGTGCCTCTTTCTGCACCCTTCTTCCCTTTTCCTGCACGTCTCTTGGTTCTTTTTGCACTGCTTTTGCCTCTTTCTGCACCCCTCTTGCCTCCTTCTGTATCTCTGTTGTTTCTTACTGCACTGCTCTTGCTTCTTTCTGCACCTCTCTTGCAAATTTCTGCACCCCTCTTGCCTCTTTTGGCACCCCTCTTCTCTCTTTCTGCACCCCGGTTCCCTCTTTCTGCACCTCTTTTGCTTCTTTCTGCACTTCTCTTTCTTCTTTATGCATCCATTTGCCTCTTTCTGCACCCTTCTTCCCTCTTTGTGCACTTCTCTTTCCTCTTTCTGCACCTCTCTTGCCTCTTTTTGCACCCCTCTAGCCTCTTTCCGCATCTCTTTTGCTTGTTTCTGGTCTTCTTTTGCCTCTTTCTGTACCCCTCTTGACTCCTTCTGCACCTCTGTTGGTTTTTACTGCACTGCTCTTGCTTCTTTCTGCACCTCTTGCAAATTTGTGCACCCCTCTTCTCTTTCTGCACCCCTCTTCTCTCTTTCTGCACCCGTGTTCCCTCTTTCTGCACCTCTTCTGCCTGTTTCTGCACCTCTGTTACTTCTTTCTGCACTTCTCTTGCCTCTTTGTGCACCTCTTTTGCCTCTTCCTGCACACACAGGGCTACTTTTAAACTGACCTCAGGCTCAGCAGTGCACACATGCAAGTGCAGAAAAGGGCTGCTGGCCTCTAAACTGCCATGCCCTATTATATGCTAGGGACTTAAAGGTAGTTTTAATCCCCCTGCCCTATTATGTACTAGTGCCCTACAGGGGAGGTCATGCCAATCACAGGGGTACCCCAACCCATAGTGTACCCTAGTGTATGTAGGTGTTTTCACTGTATTCAAAGTGACTTTCAGCATAGCACTGGCTCCGGGCCTGGTTAGGCAGAGCCCAGGGTCAGTCAGTTACCACCAGTACCAGTCAGCAAAAAGTTGGGGGGTGCCCAGGGCACAGGATGACTTTGCAACAAGGCCTCTTTCTGCACCTCTGTTGATTCTTTCTACATATCTCTTGCTTCTTTCTGCACCTTTCTTCCTCTTTCTGGACTTCTGTTGCCTCTTTCTGCATTTCTCTTGCTGGGTTCTGCGCCTTTCTTCCTCTGTCTGCACATTTCCTACCTCTGTAGGCATAGTTAGAAATTAGCATTTAAAAAAACCTTAGAAATTCACTGAAAAAACCACAGGTTTCAGGGACGTCATAGTTAGAAATTAGCATTTAAAAAACCTTTAAAATTCACTGAAAAAACCATAGGTTTCAGGGACGTTATAGTTAGAAATTAGCATTTAAAAAACCTTTAAAATTCTCTGAAAAAAACATAGGTTTCAGGGACGTTATAGTTGGAAATGATCATTTAAAAAACCTTTGAAATTCCCTGAAAAAACCATAGGTTTCAGGGACGTTATAGTTCAAAATTAGCATTTAAAAAAACCTTAGAAATTCACTGAAAAAACCAAAGGTTACAGGGACGTTCTAGTTAGTTGGACATTTCACACGTATAAAACCAGAGAAATTCGGCCGTTCTTGTTAGTTGAGCTAACTATAACTCGCGCACCCTCAATGCACTGCTGATGACGTCACATATTACATCATTCATGAAATGATCAGTGACATCACTGATGACATCTAAAATGACATCACTGATGACATCACTGAAGACATCATCCATGTGATAATCTGATGCACCTCCTCACACCCTAAGATAATCTTTGATACACCCACTCTAAAATACAGACTACCATTTTCGAAACCATAGACACACCAATACCAGTTACTACATACCCACTCACTGATTCCTAGGTCTACACACACATCCACTCATTCACCCATACAGTCACTCATATATGCAGTCACTCATCAATACAACACTATACAGACACTCACACACCGCCACTCATCCAGTTACTCACACACCTAGTCAGTCATGCAAAGAATCAATCACACTCACATTTACTCACCTATACAGTTATACACACACCACCTCACTTATTCATAAAGATACTAACACATACTTACTCTCTTATACAATCACTGATACAAGCACACACTCATCCATACAGCCACTCTCACAATCACTCACTCTCACATATAGTCATTTATATATTCCAACACTCACATATACTGCCTTTCACATATGTAGTTACTCACACATGTACCACTGAGACATCCATTCACTCACCAACACACCCATACACACACTCACCCACCCATACAGCCCTTCACAGATGCACTCTTGAACCCATACACCCAGTGAATCACCCACTCACACATCTATGCACAGTCACACCCCCCCACCCACCCACACAGACACTCAGGCACCCATACAGATACTCAGACAACTAATCAATAACCCATATAGACACTCATGTATCTATTCACCAACACATGCAGCCGCTTACACACCAACTGACAGACTGTAGACATTCACACAATTTAGTCACTAACCCATGCATTCAGTAAGACACGTTTAATCACTCACTTATACAGTCAGTCACGCACCTACTAAATCATCCATTCAGACACTTATACACCCACTCATTCTCCAATACAGCTTGGCATATATATATATGTATATATATCTATAAAACATATTTAAACTTTACAGAAACTCACAGTCACTGGATGATGTCATCAGTGATGTCATTTGAGATGTCGTCAGTGATTTCACTGACCATTTCATGAATGATGTAATATGTGACGTCATCAGCAGTGCATTGCGGGGGCGCGAGTTATAGTTAGCTCAACTAACTAGAATGGCCGAATTTCTCAGGTTTTGTACAAGTGAAATGTCCAACTAACTATAACGTCCCTGTAACCTTTGGTTATTTCAGTGAATTTCTAAGGTTTTTTAAATGCTAATTTCGAACTATAACGTCCCTGAAACCTATGGTTTTTTCAATGAATATATGTATATATATATATGTATATACATATGTATAAATTCCTAGAAAAATGTCCGTGTATCTTTTTGGAGGCCAGCTAAGAGACTATGGCTGTTTTCTAGCTTGCTCATAACCAGGCTACTGTTTTTAGGTGAAGGGCAATGTGGGTGTGCTCGGTAGCAAGTGGTAATCCAGTACAAGCAAACTTTAATATAGATTCCTATCCGTTTTCAATTTATAAAAGTGTAAATAAATAGAGCATAAAGTTTTTTACTTTATCATTTTGTCTTGCTTACAATGGTCGACATGTCACCTTACCGTCCTAGTGTTGCCTCCTCTCCTCAATAGTCATATATCCCTGAGCAGTAAAGTTTCTAGGGCTATTGCAGTAAAATTGTGTATAAGTCACTGACCATGTTAAGTGAATTACTGATTCCTTTGATGTAATATTTGTGTGCATGAAGTATTTTTCATATCTTTCCACACGTTTGGAGGGAAGTTTTGTCGCGGTCGGATCACGCTTCAGGGTGTCCATTACGGCTCATTCTCTTCAATAAGAAATTATATTGCATTATATTTTCAGTGAGTCACAATATTTATTGGCCATGCTGACACCGTCCAGATGTATCTTGATGATTCAGACTCCTGTGTATAGTGCGATTTATCACTTTCTACAAACCATAAAGCCTGATGGCTCAGCCTTCTGATGCCGTTTTACCAATTTCTTAAAGCGTTATTTCCAGTAAACAGTGCCAGTCTATAGATGGGGTGGGGAGGGGGTGGGGGCGGCGGCAGGGAGTGCTCACCTCATCTCGTTTCCCTTAATAGATCAATAGGAGAAAATGGATCAGGAATGAGCTTTCTAATCTTGAATCTTTTAACATATGCATTTTGCTTTCCCTTTAAATGTTGTTGTGGTTTTGGCAGCTGCTATGTTTACATTCCATTAACTGAATATTATGTAGGAGACAGAAAATGTCAATACTTTAAGTTATATGCAGCCATTGTAGTGACACGTTTGTGCTATCTTCATCTGGGCTCAATTTGTTTGTTAAATGGAGGAACCGTTTTTTAATTCTGTATTTTGTTTACTTATGTTTGGTTGTGTTGTTTTGTATCGTATTGCATTTCAACATTTATAGAGTGCTTACTACCCTTATCTGGGGCGCTGAGGCACTTGCCTGCATGGGTAGCATGCTCCACCATGTAGGGTGTGTGGGTGTAAGTTTGTTGTCTTAGTTTTGATCCTTTTTCCCTGTTGTGCAGGATAAACAACGAATGTGGTTATTGTGTTATAGGATGCAGCGCTTAGCAGTGTGATGAATGAAGAAGTCTGAGATATAGGCGCGCTGTTTGTGGTTATAGTAAGCTGGCAACTTTGAAGAGCTCTGTGGGTTCTTTTATGGTATTACTTATGATTATAACCCACTTAGCTGGTTACTGCACTTGGATATCCACTCTGAGATATTTTGTTTAAAGTGTATGGTCCTGAGCAGGCAAAGGTTGGAGGGAGGTATGTTGGGAAAATCTGTGTGTGTGTGTGTGTGTGTGTGCGTGTGTGTGTGTGCAGCTCATTATTCCACTCTTATCTGATTTGGTTTATCTAATAATGAGGACCAATGAAAGCTCTAGTTATAATGCAGAGATCATTTCTTAGCATTTAGTTGGCCAGTCTTGTCTGCTTTTTCAAAAGGGGGTTCACTCGGGGTAGCACTGCAACTTGATTTAAGCCCTGTACTTGTTTGTATACAGGGTGATAGTTGCTTGTCTGATTCACTGCATAAACGCTGAGCTTCAGATGCATCCTAGTGCTCTGGGCCCACATCAGTGACATTTATAAGGTATACAAATCTAAATTATGTGCATCAAGAAACAAAAGTAGTGATTGTTCTGGAAATGAATAACCAGCAGGACGTTTTGAGAAAATCACTCCTTCATACAAGTGAGCTGTTGGTAGACTGGTGAAGGTACATTAAGTTTAACATCCAAAGTATATGTCTTTCAAACCCTCATATCGTAATATTAGTGTTGCATGTTTAATGTTGAATTTACTCATCTCAAAATTCACATGCAGGCTATGATTGTGCAAATGTTTCATGCAAGAAGCCTATACCATTTTCACTGGAAGAGTGTATTGTCAAGCGTCATTAGTGGGTGAATGGCCCGTCCTTCCCTGCACACAAGCCTCAGGACGTTGCTGTGGCTTGAAGATTATTCTTCCACCATCCTGTCTCGAACATGTACCTCATTGGCTGTGTTCCAAGTTTTACTGTCCTCTTCAAGCAAATGTGGCCTCCGCTTGCTTCCTTCTATTGCATCACTTATAAGAAGTTAGTAGATAACTTGGTGCTGACTTGTTGCACCAAAGTTATTATAATTTTTCCTCGGGTTTGTGACAATTCACCAGTCTCTTTGTCAATTATACGTCACCTAGTTTTCCAAGATAATGAGCTTCCACACTATAGCCTTGACCCTCATGCAGTGCAAGAACATCGTGCTTTTATGTTAAATTTCCTGTTGAAAATAAACTCTGAGATGAAACACTCACTCCTGATATACTGGTTAACCTACTGAACATCATAAAATAGTAGACATGGAAAGAAATGTTAGGCAGCGTTCTTCAGTCGCCATGAAAGAAAGATTTTGCAGATATTTAAAAAAAAAATATACTCCGAAGTGAACATGAACACAGTGTTGTAGCAAGGGGGAGCAGGGCGACGATCTGCCCCGAGCGGCATGAGTTTTGGGGGCGGCGGACTCCGCCCCTGGCTCTTACCTGCGGCAAGCGCAGGAATCACCAGAACCCTCCCGCTGCAGGCGACAAACGCAGGAACTGCCATGGGCGGCACAAGGTCTAGCTACACCACTGCATGAACACCACTACAATTCATTCTTGATGCCCTAGAGGGGTCATGGACGCCATACACACAAATGAACCTGACTTGTCTGCTCAGAAACACTCTTTCTAAAGGGTCAACTCAGGTTCTTTGAGGCCTACACTGTCCATGGCCAGTTTCACATTCTTAAGCAATTTTTGGGGCAAAAAAATAAATTGAAGCGAATTTACAGTAGTTACTAAATACATTGAAAACTTTTGTGGAATTTCAGTTATGTTAATTATTTTCCAACATGCTGTAACACAGCAATCTCATGTTGCTGGGGGATTCACTGAGTAGAATCGAGTCGAAACAAAGGGGCTCTGAAGAGATCTTGCGAACCAGACTCGGCTTGTAATAAGAGAATAGTTTTGGTTTGTATTTATCTTGAGCAGGAATGTCTATCTTCGTAAGTCATTGTGAGTGTATTCCATCATTTTGCCACGCCAGCTGATAAGCGGTGACCATCCCATCTAGTGTCACTAAATTTTGGACACAAAGCTGAAACTGTATTACAGATTTCAAAGTTCTGGGGGCTGATATAGCACGTTCAACCCATTGATTTGAATCTGGAAATAAATAAATCCATCTGTTGCTCTGCTTTGGATCACTGTTAAATGACTGCTTCTTTAAAAAAGAGTTGAGGGATGGTTTTACATAATTATCCATGTGGAAGTAAGTGCAAAATGACCTACTGCTCTAGGTAACAGGCCCGTGGGGTGAAAATGGCCAACACTCTGAAAGATATTGCTGAAACAACAACGTCACACGGCTTCCCACTTCTTGGTGTGCAACTATATCACCCTCCTCCCCTCTTGCTGTACCTCGGCTTCACCTATGAATAATACCGTTGCTATTCCTGGAGCTTGATGAAAGGAAGTGATAACCACTCACCTGCATTTATATTACTTTTCCCTTAGGTAATATTATGTATGTTTATTGTGAGCTCTGTAGTATTTCATAAAGACGTTTTCCCCAAAAAAGGGAAAAGAATCCAAAGTTTAGTTCTTGCCAAGTTGGACTGACAGAATCTCTTAAACAGTAGCTTTAATGAAAGGAAGAAACTCATCCAAATGGATCATTTTTTGAAGGCAGTGTATATTAATATGAAGTATTCTCTAGCATCCTTAGGTGGTGGGCCCTCTAACTAATAGTCTTTTATGCATGATGTTATACTTTATTTGCACACGTTATGCTACTTACTTGAATGATCATTGATGTGTAACACAACGCTTGTGTGGTGATAGCATACTTAAATGTTTTCCAGTGCAGAAAGTACTAGCATAACACTGGGGAAAAGTCTTTGGGAGAACACAGCCTACACTGCCTGGCTTATGAATGTAATACAGAGGCATGTTTTGTGCAGATTCCCTTTGGAAAGGAAGCTTGATGGGACAGCCAGCTTTGGCTGAAGCAATTAAGGCACAAGTTGAGTGCAGTTGTTCCACGGCTTCCTAGAGACATTACTCTGAATGAAGTAAGAGTTTGGTCTTCTGATTTATATGGGTATCTCTCACCTGAAGTCTCACATCCATGAGGCCAAGCCAACAGGAATGCCATACTGGCTACAGCCAGTTTTGAAGTGCCACTTCTGCTTACTATTGGCAGAAAGTAAGTAGTAAACAAAAAAGGGCCCTAAAGCCTCTCAATTCCTATTGTTCTCCATTAACAATTAGGAAAACAAAGATTGGGTGGAATACTTGAAATTACCTCAGCCAGTGGTAATTACTTGAGTATGCACCACAGTCCATCATTTTGTTGACCTCCATGCCACATTAGCGATTAATCTGCCATATGCAAATCAGCTTCGGACGTGCTCTTATATGAAAAGTACAGTTCAAACTACCAGGATACGTCCCCTGTGAATTGGACCTCAAGCAATCCCAGGCCGGTTTTGTCCTAGTTAGATTCCATCAGTGAGGTACAGATGGAGTCCCAAGGATAAGAATGCCATCCAGACGATCATCAGTGGCTTAAATCAATTTGTGCATTCCATCTGTCACCTTGTTGTTGTAGTCACCCTAAGTTTGGTGGGTAAATCCAGACGTGGGCCGGTGCTCGCTGCGTCAAATGACTCAAGCTGTACGTCACTGACGAGGCCTCAGTGGGCTGACACTGGTTCTGGGGTTGCTTGTGTTCTCATATGGGGGGGATTTAGCCTGACAGTTCAGGCTGAACGTTTACTTTTGGAGCAGGACCAATACTTTTGCATATGTCACGTCTCTGCTTAAAGTAACATTGTGGCTGAAAAACGATGGACTGAAATGAGGCCGAGCGATCATCAGTGGCTGCTATCTCAGGCACCCATCCATCACCTTGTTTGTTGCCATTAACATTTAGCCCATTGCTATGGTGTAATAGCACTTCACATTGGGAAGAGCTAGCTGGCATTAGCAAGAAGACCTGGTGACGTGTTTATACTTCTGGCTTTTTAACGAAAAAGACCTGAAACTTGTACATTTAACCTTAGTCCTTTAGTTAGGAAACTTTGTCACTCAATGTTTTTGAGCATTGACAGAAAGAAGCAACCCTGTAAAAAAAAAAAAAACAAAGCAGAGAAAATCTGAAGTTGGCAATATTGTCTCAAAGTTTCCACTAGAATGAAGTTGTTTGACAAAGTGGTTCCCTGGTGGTTTGCTGCAAATGAAAATGTCTTCAGCAATAAAATTTCATGCCTAGGTCTCATCTCACTGTGCTCATCACTCAACAAATGACATATCAAGGATCTTTTTCTGGGGTAGTTATACTGACAAAAATATGAAACATTTGTAGTTCTACAAAATTTACTTTCTTGGATTTTAAATACTATTTTGTATCATCGCCTGCACATATTTTTTATCCATAGAATCATAACAGTGAAAACATGGATTTTATAACCAATGAAAATGTAGTGCTGACCAGTAAAAAAAAAATAGAAAAGGCATGTGAAAGTGACTGGTTTTCTTTGCTTCTTGAAACGGATGTATTGTAAACTGTTCTGGAATGAATCAGACACAGAAGTACATTCAGTAGTATTCTGGGTTATTGAAAAAGATCAGTCTCTTTAAAGTGAGTATGGATAGCTAGGCAGAGAGGCAAAAAAGTATGGCACAGCTTTGTTTAATTTCTTGCAATATATTATATTACTGCATAATTTTATCTAAATTCTAGCATGGTGTGTGAGCTGTCACAGCTTTTAGTTATGAGTTTTGCTTTCACATCTGATATTACAGAGAACCCTTCCTAAACCATAACTTGATTAGGAAACAGGTTGCACAGAACGTTCTCGCCAAATGTTGTATCACTCCTGCACCAAGTCACTACAATGTAGTATTAGAAAAGTGCATGCGAGATAGCCTATGTAGCCATCTTGTATATATCTGATGGGTACATGCCAGGAGAGAGCCACTGACGCTGCCTGGTACAGTGTGCCCAGGAACTGATGTAGGATGAACTCCATGCAGAGTGTACCCGTGGAGGATGCATAACATTGTGCATTTGGTATTGGTGGCCTTAGTTGCCACTCAGCTTGTATTAGTGCCTCCAAAAGTAATAAACATGTTATCAGTTGAATACAGGTTCCAAATTCTATCACGATAATCAAGGTGAAGGCACAAAGGACACTTCATGTGCATGGAGGCATGGGTATAAGGAAAGAAATCGTCTCATTCAAAAGGAATTTTTACAGAACCTTATGAACAAAGGTGGGATGAGTTCCAAGGACCACCTTGGCAGGAAATCGGGCTTGACTCACCAGTGATATTGATTAAATCACTGGAGCAAGCGGAGGCCTGGTCCTTTGGACACATCTAGACTTGCTTAATCTCTCTGTGCAATAAGCGTGCTCAGACTGTGATGATCTTACTGTGCAATGATGACTTTGAATCCCTGTATCCATGTGAGTTGCCAGCCTCAACCTAATGATGCAACAGAGTCACTGGAGAGGGTCTGTTCAAATGAATCTGGCTGATGCAGACTTTTGGGGCTATGGAAAAACCTCCTTATGACCAGATAGCTCAACATTTTGGGGCCACTCTCACCATTTGCTACTGGGGGTGACTGCAACATGTGCGGATTCCCAGAGCGTGTCTTCCTTGGATAACTGTTCTCCAAGCAAGAGACAGAGTTGATGTGGTTCAGTTGCTGAACACGGTTGGTAGCAGGACATGCATGGCTTAGAGCCACAGTGTTGCAGCCTACTGTATCAAAGCAGAGGGAGTGTTAAGTTGGAGGCGAAAACAGCAAGAGCGATCCAAATATGCTTGTGTATCATGCCACAGGCCCTCACTAGAAAGACGCATTTGATGCATGCACGAGTGTGAAGTACCAGTGCTCAGTGCTGTGAGTCAACAGCCATAGAAGTCGTTTTTGGTTGCAATACCTGGGGATAGGGTACTGATAGAGTTGAGAATTTGAATGGTCCAGGATATGAGTAAACCCCATTCCTGTGTTGTCAGTTCTCCGAAGCTGAATCCTATTATATTTCTTCAATGTTTATATCTGATTGTCTCATGTGCACATGTTCCCAATGTGTTATACTTCAACTAGGTCTCTCAAGAATGTATTTTATCATCAGAGAGATATCCTTGTTATTCTTACTTCCAGAGTGTATTTGTAGAGCATTCCAGAAAAGATTTGCTACAAAATGCAAATCAGATAGCTTATTTACACTCTGGACATACACATTTTATAACCAGATAGTGTGAATTGCATTTGATGAGCACACTGATCCAGTGCCTGTTTCACTGGGGTCAAGCTGAAGATGTCTTCTCGGCCTAGAATCATCAGATCTTTTGGATCTGGGGTGACTAAGATGCCATACAAAGGAACCCACCCACTAGTACCAACGTAGCTTTGAATTAGTACTTGCCCTGAGATGCCAGCTATGCTCAACAACGGAATTTCACACTGTGGTACTTCCAAACTGAAGAATAAGATATCACCTGGTTGCAGTATTGAACCTATACCTACTGACACCAACTGTGACTATTTATATAGTCACTGACATGCCCATTATTGATCTTGGTAATACTGGTAGAAATCATCTCCAGTAACAACTGGAGGTACAATGTTTGGAGGGTACTCATACCAAGAGACATATATGCAGGAAACATGCCCACATAAATTGGGAGGCCCAAAAAAAAATATATTGCCTCCATAGGGTATCCCTGCTGCTCTTATTTCTACTCCATGGACATGAAATTTCTTTCCATCTGTTGCTGTTCTGGTGCAACTCCTGCTCTTTCTCTTCTTTTTCCAGTAGTTATTGTGACTGACGGCTCACCATGCTCTTTGAGTTTACCAGTTGCCACTGCAGGAGGAAAGATCAGAACAGCTGTCCTTGGTCAGGAACTCCACACATGCATTTCCTTCTCCCCCACAGGACTGTCCAAGGAAAGAGGAAGCAGGAGATGAAATCCTTCTCAGTGGAAGAAAACCTGAATGTTCATAATAGAACCGAATACCACATTTCATCTCCATGATTCATTTTTATTGAGTAGTAGTGAGCTACAAAAAGAACTCTCCTGGGAAGGTTTTGGCTGGTGGGGTAGAGATTAGCATCAGAGAACTTTGAGATTAATCTGAGGACCTTACCCCTATTCTTGGTCATTATGCCTCTGGATGTGCTTCTCCCTAGCAAACTATTGCCATTGTGCACCTGCTCATACCTCAGGATCAGGTGGTTTATAATTGTAGCTGTGGACCAGTGGGGTTCCTGGTTTTGCTTCAAGGCCGGCTGATAATGGTCCTGGCATGAGGCAGAGAAGGAAGCTGTAGTGGGTGGGGATTTTGAAGTCATAGCCTTTTACTGCCTCTATGCTACTGTCAGGTCATACACTCTGCGTGAAGACAATGCTCTCAAACATACTATTAATTCAGGTCTGTGCATTAGTACAAATACCAGCTGGGTTGAGTGAGGAAATAGGAATATACATAAGAAGCTTCAAGCACATCAATGACCATTCCCCGAGCACGTAGAAAGAAGGAGAGGTTCCCTGAGCCATTGAGGAGTTTGCGCTGGTACAATCATTTAAGTGTGTAGTGAGGAAGATAGGCTTCTTTTGCCCCAGGTAAGGAGATTCCTGACCGGAATTTAATTGGGGGGTGCCCGTTCCTGTGTAATAGTTCTTCAAACTGGGGACAATTCATTTAGTTAACTTCTAAATTGCTAATGACATACTGAACATTTCCTCAACTTCCCGTCTTCAGTATTAAAGACGTATTCTGCACGTCATTGGTGCTCACACCAGAGGGCTTCCTCTCTTCCTAGCTCACAGCAGAATAACTTCACTCCTGGAATGGATTTTTTTTTTTGTAGTCAATGACACCCACTGTGCAGAAATCATTGAACCTAGAAGCCCTCCTTAGGCGTTGCCCTCATTCGGCCAAACAAGGGTTCTGCATGGCTCCATTCCCAAATGAATACTTGAGACTGGAAAGGTTCCTTTGGAAAGGGGGCACTTTTCACTGTCCCGTTGCCACTCTACTGGAAGGATTCCTGCTTGGGCATTAATAGAGCACAGCAATCCCAAGCAGAAATCACTGCATGGACCATCATGTACAATTTTCTCAGGCAATGTGACCTTCACCCCTTGTAACTGGGAGTGAACTGACTCCTCCAACCCTAAAACTATTGCCTACTCTTCAGCAAATCATGGGTTAGATGGAAGGGTCTACCCAACATCTGTCTACACAGGGGAGCTAAAGTACCATTAGACACCAGGGAAATTCAAACGAAAAATATGCTGTTGGGAGCTGGCACCTCAAGCTGAACCCGGCTGCCTCCACTCCTCTCCCCATTTCCAAGTGTCTAAACACCTTTCAGCACCAGCTAAAATGGCTACTCAGCATCAAAGAGATGGAAGAATATAAATGGAGTAGATCAGCACTTCATGGCATCATGCTGCACCCCTCATGTCCTAATTGAGGAATCCCTCTCAACTCCCCTCGAAAGCAGTTAGGACAGGTTTAGTCTCTAATTGCACTCCCCAGGAAGAGGAATAGCAACTAAGCAGAGCGGGGAGTTTGGGATGGTCATTCATAGAATTTACTCACACTTGCCATTCCTTAAGCGGTAAAGCCTGCTCTGCTCCCCTGGCCTGTCCTGAAGTTTGGTGAATGAGAATGCAGTTATTCCTTGGCAGCTGGCACACTCCAGGCCATCACTAGTATGTGGTATCCTGGACAGGAATGAATAGAAAGCTGCACTTATCAGAGTGTACTGCATAGGGAGTGGCTAAATTTCTTTATGGACCTGTAGGTGGAGGAGGATGAGAAAAGAGAAGAGTGGATATGTGTGTGCCTGTTTGTTTCCTTTGCATGTGCTACTAGGCATTGTGCTTCATTGAGCACATGGTGGCCGTCCATGACTTCTGATGGACTAATTGGTGTAAGGTGGTCATCTCACACTTTTGGTGACTACTACTAGCATATGAATATTGTGGCATGTGACCATGATTCATGGGTATGTAGAGCAATAGTATATGTGAGTAATCGATGAAATTGAAAAGTCGCTATTTTGGGAGTCGATCTTAAGGATGTACTAAAAAAAAAAAAGCTAGTGTTTTGGGAGAGCTAATTTAGGGTATTTTCAAAAAATTATGCAATTTTGTTTGAAGCAATTTTTTTTTTTAACGAAAATAAATGTAAATCTCCTATTTAAGATGCATGGTGTGTTAGGAGCACATACTGCTGAAGTTATTCCTTTGATGACAGAAGGCACTTTCTTTTTGTTATTTCATGACTCATCTGTAGATATTTTGTCACCTGTTTTGAAAAATCTGTTTGGCATTCAGTTACTGCAGAATCATGCCACCACCTAGAAAAGGAGTGTAAGCTTATGGATACCGCTGCTGTCTGTAACTTGGGCCATAGCACTATTGTCTGAGTCTGTGAGATACGTTTAACTTGAAGACTAGCTCAGCTGTGTATTTAGGTCTGTCAACTTTTCCTATCCACTCCAAGTAGAGTCCCAGTCATAAAATGTGACTGAAAATGTACTTGGTAACATTGTAAAATTAAAGGAAGGTAGAAATAAATGAACGTGCTTAAACGCGTTTAAAGAAAATGATAGAGCAAATAAAATTGTATTCCCTGACTATTTTAAATGCTTGTGTGACCTATGAATTTTTAGCCAATGTTTAAGAAAAGTACCAAATTGTGTTCCTATTCATGGGTGAGGACATTCTCCAAGCATCTCTTGGAAGGACTGAATATACTTCATTAGTACATCGCAAATATGTTTAAATAGTTCATAAATGTTTCATGATTGCCTTAAAATTTCATAAATATTTCGTGAGTCCCTCTTTAAAATTACCATAAAAGCCCTTGTTTGTGCCAATATATTTGAATTTTTTTTTCATCAAAATGGACTGCTGGCATTATTTTTCCATTTTGTCTTTTGGGTGACTTTTTTGTGGCAATCCGGATAGAAGGCAAGACCACTTATCACGGTGGCCTCACTGTTCTTATTTGGAGTTTATTTTCTCCTTAAATAATTGCCGCTATTTGTTGAACTAGTTGAATTCTTAATTGAATCACGTTATTAAAGGCAGTGATAATCCAAAATCTGGGTTTTATCTCCCTTTCAAGGACTATTGTTTCCATATGCCACCTTCTGAAAGCTTAGTTGCATTGTGATTTAATAGGTTTGTTATTGACATTTTTTTAGACGCAATTTCCACTCCAGGAATCACCTTATTGAGAATCTGTCATTATTCATTCAAGCCCTGATGAAGTTCCAAAAACTTCTGGTTTTGGGGAACAAACGTGTTGGCTGTTTTTATGAACTATTGTCGATTTTGAAATAAAAGGCGAGAGTAAAGAAAATATAATTGGACTTCCTGTATTGTGTTCAGTGCACCTCCAATTGTTCAAATTGCTGTGGGAATCTGTAACCAGAGGCACCAAAAGGTGACAGGTGCCGGAGTATTATGCACGACGATCCTGATAAGGCAGCAGAAAGATAGTGAAGTGCTAACCCATTAGTCCGTCACCTTGTATCGATTTTGGTTTATTGTCTTTTGGGTGAGAACTTCTTCCTCTAAACAGGGTCGAGCTGCAGCTCACTTTTAATGCTTGGTGAAATTTGGGGTTGATACTTCGAAAGGTTCCTTAGGCTGTTTTAGGTTACCGGCCTAGCACTTGAAACTCCCCTTAACAGGTCTAGACTCCTTTACCAAACCTCCTCACACATCAGCCTTTCAGTGTTTCAGGGGTGCGGGTACAGATGGGGTACAGCTGGGGTGGCAGTGGGGCTTTGTCAAGTGCTTGATAATTTTAAGATAAAGTGTTGTCAGATGCCTGGCCTCCTGGGGCAAGACATCTCTGTCTCACCTGCACCTACTATTCTAATGTCATCTCTCCTACGGGAAGCAGAAGGTTTACCCTTCCACTTCCTAATCTAACCCCTATGTCCCCTTTCTACTCTCAGTTGACCTGAAATACCCCTCTGGACACAGGAACCATTTCTTGTCAAACGAAAAAGATAGGAATGAATTGAGGAGCCAGGTGTAATAGCACAAATTGTGCCCCTCTCTGGCCACGACCATTGAATTTTCAGCTGCCCTGTGGGAGCACGTGCACCTTAAACTGCTTATTTGGCCTGAAATGGCTTGTGGGCAGCAGGATATTTTTGTGAAATAAATAAATTAATTAAATAAACTACGTTGGGTGCTTGGCTTCCTTGCACGAGCCTCTAAATACTGTTTGTGGAGCCTAAGTGGGGGCGTCTTTCCTGCAAATCAGGAGAGCTGAGACAGGCTATCTAGTTTATTTTGCATCATTTGGGTACTTGCCAGAACTGTCCACTGTAGCTTCTGTCTGGCCTCACAGTTGTGGACTACATATTTGAGTTACAGTGCTGCAAAGGTGCAGACCAAAACTATATCTATGCATAGTCATTTTGGGTATAGTTTGTCAGGCAACTGACATCTATGAAAACGTATCATACACATTAGTGAAAATATGATGAGGTGTCCTGCGCTGTATTCGCCGTACAATGCTGCATTGTCACTCTCCCCTGATTAAAACAGTATCCCACATATGTCGATGGGCATATTGCATGGAGGATCAACAAACAGAAATCATAACGTTGGCATCTCAGCTGCAATTCAAGTATTTTAGCTGACGTTTGGCTGGTATGGTGTCTTTAGATGTTTGCTCGAGTTCGCCCAAAATGGAGGGAAAGCTGCCCACCCCATACATTTTTGAAAAGCTAGTGCCATAAAAGAATTAAGATAGTTGTGATGTACATGGATAATGCAAGTTGTCCTCGCCCATAATGCTCTGTAAACATCAAATATTGGGGAAAAGTGCTATTACCTCCCATTTTGATGGAAATAAACCTCAGAGTTCACTGTAAACGGCAAATGTCCTACCTTCTGCATTCCCACACACCCCAGCTGATGAAAATGAGGATGGGATGCTCGTACAGAAAAGAAATGGACCGATACTGCAACCACGTCAAGTCCACATTTTACTGAAAAATCCAGAGTAAGGGATTGCTCCATTTTTATCTTTTGGCTCACCCAACACTAAGGATACTATACTAGATACTAGAGGAATCCGTGATGGTGTGACCTGTTGGAATGCATCACTTTCTTACATGAAATGCCCTCCAAATGTCCAACTGTGGGTAACAATACACTAGTTCCTGATACATAGGGTCTTCCGATAAAAAGATACCCCACATGTGTGGATGGTGCTATCATACATGTGAGGGACATGAACCATGTCAGGTCCATGCATTAACATGATATGCTCACAGTCTTGTCTCAGATAGCTAATTTGATCCCATTACTGTGCAGTGTATGAGAAAAACATAGTATAGGTTCATTCTGCCCCTCAGAGATACCTAGAGATAATTAGGAGAGGCTATTGTATGTTGTACGCATGTGCTATTTTTATAGTGCAAACCTAGCCAAAAGGCAGTGGAGACAGGGATAAGGTAAATCAGTGATAGGAGAGATGGCTGGTTTAAGGATGTTTATTGCATTGTAATGCAGTGTTCTTTAAAGCCGTTTATCTTCAACTCATTCCTATATTGGAAGAGTGTTGGGGCAATCCTGATAGATACAGTGATGTTGTTCTATACACTGGGCGCATAGATAGAAAAGAACTGTTGTCTTTTATTTTTGCGCTTCTTAGGCTTCAATCTTATGGTGTCCTGCCTGTGTGTGTGTGCAGAGAGCCACTCCAGTCTTATGGTGTCCTGGCTGGGTGTGTGCAGAGAACCACCAGAGATGGGGAACTTGTCTGCAAGATAAGAGAGTGCTAGTCATGATGGCTTTGTAATGACGTGGACTTCCAAGGGGCGTTCCATCAGTATGGGGCTGATTTGATCATATTTCTTAACGCACTGGATGAGCCGTGCTGTTGCATGTTGGATGCTCTTAATGGGTGCCAGGTGTGGAGTCTGGAGGTCATGGAACGGGGGCTTACCACTATCCACATGTAAGCGTGTGAGAGCTTGAACAGCAGTTCTAAAGTTGCTTCCTGGAGGAACAGATGTTGCTCTAGATAAGCAACATGTGCTCTAGCAGCTAGTTAAAGGTCCGAAGCCAAACATGATGTAATACGTGAGATGAGATAAGGCTAGGTTGTTTATTTTATTTCATTGTAGATGATTTCAAATGTGAGATGTTCAAATTAAGAATTTCTTCAAATCTGCCTTAAAGTAGCACTTATTAAAAATTAACTGCAGTAATTAGAAGCAGCATAAGTTATTTTGGTAGCTGTGTGATGTTATTTAGAACGATCCTGGGAGCTGCCAACCCTCCACCATGACTCACTCCCTGTCTCGTTCAGTTTGCCTAACAAGTGTGTTCAGTATGTTGCTCTCCCAATCTCAAGCTGAGGGGGCTATCTGTCGCCTTTGAAGTCAGCTGCCTCTGCCATAGATGTGGATAATGGGAAGTGCAAAGCACAACAGCAAACTACCGCATATGTCTCACATTTACAATTTTAGTATAAAGTACAAAACCTATATTTTTATATATCCTTGTTCTGTTGTAATACTTTTAACGTGAAAGTATGGCAGTGCAAATGTGTTAAGTCTGAGTACATTTATGAGCCTTACTCGTGAGAGTGTACTCTAACATTAGCAACGACTAAAATGTTCCTTCTACACCTGCATTTTTCCAGGACGCAGGTCTTTATTCACAAATAGATCAATATGTTAAGGGAAGGGACATGCCAAAAGTGCATTTCCTGCAGTGGCTTTTTCGGACCAGATCTCCACGACTAGTAAACTATTGATTGACTTCTGTAAGTCACATATATAATGGTGCAGTGTCTGCTGTAGTCCACGCACTCTCTTCTTACAGCAAGCACTATCTCTAATGGTCTAGGGGAGAAAATCCCCTGCATAGCATTAATGGGCCTAAGTAGGAAACTTACAATGCCATTTATACCACTAAGAAAATGCCCATGCATTTCATGACTGTTGGTATTTGGCTTCCTCCATAGTAGCCTCACAAGACATTTCTGCCCCCATTCTACATTACAACTTCCCCTCCACAAATCTGTTTATTAAGGTCATGAAATGAAAATTAAACTGTATATTTATTTTCGCAATAAATTTCTTTTAATATAATTCATTACAAATTCCATTGTAGAAAAAAATATATTTGTATGTATCCTATGTAATATCATAAAAACTATAACCATGGCCACTGAAATTGTGCAGCAGAGGAGAGACAAGCTGTGCGGCATGTTTGACTAAATTATGCAGCAAGAAAAGGTAATTTAAGTGGCATAATGCAGTAAATTTTGTATTACTGTTATCTCCTTATTGTCTTATTTTTACACGTATTAACATTGTCTGGGGATAAGTTGCAACTCATTAGTACCAGTTTAACACCAAACTTTAACAATACGCCACAGAAAGGTTGCCCGTCAACCTTTGTGAAGCACCTTATACTGCACAACAACATGTCACTGTTTTTCATAACTTTTTAACTGTTTGAGCTACCAACAAAAAAACTTTTTTGTTAGAATCTGCAGATAATACAGCAGAATATTGATAGTTTGGTAAATGCAGCAAATCCATAATTATGCGAAAAAGAACGCAGCTTCACAATCGCATAATTTCAGTGGCCATGACTATAACCAACCATATTCACATTCTCCTTTTACTCCAAATACGCACCATCCATATGATATGCCCCATGCAGTTCCACCTTTGATTATCTTATTATCTGTATGTTGATGCAGTTCCCTTAAGTAGAGAATTTGCATTTCAGTGGAAACTGATTATTCCTGCCCACCTTCATCGTGACAAAAAGCATTTGTTGGTCTTCTTACATACAACCAATCTGCAGATACAGGATGGATCCAATGTAATCTAAGTACAAAAAAAGAAAAATAGAAAAGAAAAATACCCACCCATTCAAGGATTATAAAGGCCCACAAAGGAGTCCTATGGTAATAAGTAGATAAGCAAGGCAGTCCCGTGCATGCATTGAGAGAACAACAATAAATACAATAAGTAGTTTTGTCTTTTTATTAACAAAATATCAAAAAGTATCACAAAATATATCTTATATTGCAACAAAATGATACATATAGATGAAATACAATAGAGAAACACAATGGATAAAGTACCCCACAACAAGTCATCATTCATACATACACACTCATACAGATTCACATGAGCTCTTTACATCCATCAGACATACATAAAAAATCCATCCCAGAATTCAAAAGAAAGCCAGCAAGGTAAATGAATGTTCTAATAGACTGGTCCAGATAGTAGATAGAAAATCACTTCAGGGTTTAGAAGGACCAATGTAATCTAAGTGTCAGACTATCCTTTCTAGTAATTCATAGCTTCTTTAGTCCACTGTGAATCCATACGTTTATACTAGGCGTGTCCTTTCTTCCCAATTGGACACTTTCATCCATTCTTCAATCGGATGCAACCTCTTGGCCAGGATCGGCTTGTGCCTTGGCAGTGACAGATGCTCCTCCTTGAGATTGATGGGGGATCGGGAGCAACACCAAGCCTTCAGCTGTCACAAGGGTGCTGGACAACACAGAATACATTCTTGGTGTGATTTCTGTTATCCTGCCCACTGTGGGGGTCATGATGGGAGACCAGGATACCCTTCAGAACACAAATTCGCTCCAGATCAGCTCCCAAGGGCAGTCGGAGACCTCTGGATGTTCCTCATGCTGGGAACACAGCTGGCTTCTCCTCTTGGACAGTCTCTCCTGCATGGCAAGTCACTCTCCTTTCATCTGTGAGCTGGCAGGCAGAATTCAAGGTGCTAGGCAGAACGTCAGCTTAACCAGCAAGTGTGCAAACTTCCGGGGGTGTCCCCTCACCTCTGGGAGTGTGGCTGTCATGCAGACCTGATCCTTCAGCTGTTCTTTGAGTTCTTTGCAGAGCACTCCCTTGGTCAAGGAGAACTTGAGACTGGAACTAAGTGGGGTGGTTTGTATCCTACTTTTATCCACATTATCCAGCTAGAGGATGTGGATTAACTGTCTAGAGTTTCAGAATCGGTTTGAGTTGCCTCTGTTTCAAATGCCATTTTCTGGCTGCTCTTCTGACACAGCTTTTGTGCCAGGTGATGTTTCCACAGTAGGTAGTGATGGTTCTTGATCCAAGCAGAGTATAAAAACAAGGGCAATATGAGATGGGAGATCTCTGCACCTGACTATCATCAATCTTCCTGATGCAGTATTCATGGACAGACAGAAGGGCAGATCCCGACTAGAATCCTTCTCACTTTAGACAACAGAAACAGTAGCCCCACCCCTCACTTGTACCACATACCAAATGGCAGTGCTCAGAAAGAACTTCTCAGCAACCCCCTTTACACACTCACTGCAGCGCATAGATCTGGGATTCACATGACACCGGATCTTTAGGTGAAAGGGGTCAGTAGACCACACTCTGACACACAGAAAAAGGTCTCCTCACGCTAAAGATTCACAAAGCACGGTACCCTTCAGAGACCCTTGTATGATGCATTCCGGGCACGAGAAGTAACCCTGTGTCCTCTGTGAGGGTATGCTTGTTGCAGCCATGCAGCTCTCAGAACCATTTCTGTATCTTGCATTGCCAGGGACATGCTGAGGTCCCCGTGCACGCGCTCGATTAGCATGACCACAGGGCCAGAAATAAAAAGCCAGGATACCAGTTTCACAAGTTGATAGGCATTGAGGGCAAGATTACACACCTGTTTACCATTAGGGCACATTCCCTTCCCAAAACATATGCATTGGTCAAATCTACAGTTTCACAGAAAACACAATTTTTAAAAAAATGAGGTTAAAAGTAAATGAACACTTCGAGTCATGTGCTGATTATTATTAAAATACATTTGAAATTCGTGTGAATGTAGTTTCATGCTATATTTTTAAGAGAGGAGAATAATTAGCTTTTCATTTAAATTAATTTCTCTGGACCAATGCCTCCCTGTGTCTTTGTGCCAATTACAGGCACTGTTCTGCTCAGCCCAGATCAGCCCTAGTACGAGGAGAACACACTGTAACCAGATGTTTAATGTACTGCTTGTTAATTACATTTATCAAAAGTCATTGAGAATATGGATAATGCATAGTTTGTTATAGATCTTACAGTTGTGAGCAGTGCACCAGTTGCATGAAAAAGAGGACTTGTATGTTTAATCAATACATCCTGTCAATAATTACATCTCCCATCTTAGGCATCTTGCAATTGAGAGAATTGTTAATGAAGTGTCATCTGTCAGCAGCAGACTTATTGATAAATGTTTTTGTATGTGATCTGTTATCTTGTGTCAATTTCATACCTTCTTCATAGACCGAATTACGTTTTGAGATTTGATTTTCTAATGTACGTAGATAGTCGGAGAGGGTAAAATGCAATTGTGTTTTTGCATTTGATTTATATTTCTTTTAAAACCACTACGCTCACATTGTTTCAGGTCTTAGGGGAGCGTTTCGTGGCATAAACGCGCACTCATTCTTTTTACAAACATTTTATTGTATTTGAATAAATAAAATGGTCACATAAATATGTCATACACCCTAGAAGCTTTATGGATGCAAATTATTTATTGAAGACTAGCAAAACATGTATAGTAATTCTACTAATTCACAAGCTGACGTTTTATTTGTGTCAGTCATTTGAATAAGGATAGTAAGTGTCTAGAGTATCGAGCAGTGAAACGACTGTTGAAGTTGGTCAAAGAACACGCATTTTACCCAATTTAAATATATATATATCGTGCTACCTATTTCAATTACCTCAGGCATGCCCATAAGTAACTTTTCAATATCTGTCTTACTACCTCGACTTGAAGAAACACCTGCAATCCACACTCTTCAATCCACTATTATCTAACTAGTTACTCACTCACTAACACACATGGTCGCCACACACGCTCATGGCAAATCACTGGAACTCCTCCGAGTCTCCAGCTTTCTAACCCACTTAGCAATTCTCATGCAAGTCCACATCCGGCCATGTCCCACTCCCACCTCCTGCCTAAAACCCCTTTGAGCACTCACTGGCGTAACAAAACTTGAGCGGGCCCCCCTGCAATGCCCCTCTGGACTCAATTAGGAGCTCTCCGGCCAGAGTACTGTGCTGAGGGGGCCCCCTGGAGTTTGGGGGCCAGTGTTACGCCACTGCGAGCACTGTCACAGACAACCTAAGCAATCGTCAACCTGTCTTCACACTTGGATCAGGTCTTTTTCAACCTCTTTTATAGTCTATTGTTCTCACGCTTCAGCTATTCCTTTGCACCTTTTTGCCCTTTGTCCTTCGGTAATAGCTGCGGATTACACAGGTATTAGAGCATTCAGGTTGAAAATTGGCACCACTGCATTCGCCTCACTATAATTCCCTCTTCAGTCATCTTCTCTCTCGACATTCTGCTAGCCACTCCATCAGCTAAGGACCTGGGAGGGTACAAATTAACAATAGTAGTATTGAATAATTTGTCACTACCACCTCTGCAGTAGGAAGATTCAAGTTTCATAGCATGAGTAAAAACTGGAAATATTCCACTTCCTGATCAAATACATTGGTCGTCTGTAAGCTGAACTAGTGTAGCTGCCTCTTGTTGAATGGTTCCTGAAATGCTCTTTTTCCATTTGATAAGATTTTTAAAAATTGCAACATGAACAGCATACTAGCACCAAGCTGGGAGCCTGTCTGCTAAATAGAATGTTCAGCACAATTCATTCACCTTGTTTACCTGGCAACAGTTCCATGCAACCTCTTAACACTTGGTCAATTACCATACTGCATAATACTTATCATGCTTTGCCAACTTCAACAATCTTACAACACTCAAAGATGTGGGTAAGCTCATACAAACATCTTCGTCGACCTACAACCCAAGTTGAGAGCCTCTCTCGCGTTTCAGTGGTTTGTGTTACCTCATGTAGCACCCCCTGGCCCCAGGATGACGTTCCCCCTGAACTTCCCTATAAGCTAAACATGTGCATCTCTGTAAATATAAATGTGTCGGTGTTGAATTGTTTGACTTGTAATGTTTCTTTGTTGTGTAATTCACCATACCAAGTCCATGACATCTGTGCTATCCTCTACATTTGTAAACTGTTACTATTGACCGCCTTAGTAAATATTTAGATTAATTCTCTGAGAACAGCTACTTTTTATCTCAACAAATAGATATTCATTTTTAGGTTGCATTGTCTGTCATAGTTTTTTTTTTTATTTCAACTTTAAGCCAACTGTTGTGCAGCATGTAAAAAAACATTGACAATGCCAATAGATTTAAAATAGGGGAAACCCATTGGCTTTGCCAATGCTTGTCAACTTGGCTGATTTGCCGTGATTAGTATAGGTTGACCAGTTGATTTGCTGAAGGGATCATAGCATGTCTTGATGAGTCAGTCACTCAGGACACAAGTGGGGATAATGGCCGATACTTTGTTTTGGGAAGCTATGAAGCACATATCTCTTTTGAAACTCTTGGTCTGCCTTTGTTCTTTGAGCTTGTGTGTTGCCATCCAGCAATACTATTGCAAAGCAACATTTGGAAATGCATGGGGCTGTGCAATATGAGTTGTGAAAGGCATAGATTCACTCTCCAGGAATAACCAGCAAATCTCTTAGTAATCTATTTTGCTTCTAGTGCATGAACATCTTGTTCTTATTTAAGGGCAGGCGGCCTTTCCTCAGACTGTGATTCCCCGAGCATACATCGCAACTCTGAGCCTGCCAAGTGTGGAGAAAGGTGAGGTAAACTAAAAGTAGGCCCCTGTCAAGAGGTCAGAAAATCATTACCTTCAGGTGACTGGCTGGATTGGATATTTGAATGGGTAGAGATTACTCTGAAGTTCACTGTTGTACTGTGGTACACAAATACATTAAAATATTTCCTACAGGTTTCTTAGACCTTGCAGGTCTTAGTGCCCAAATAGTTAGAGGAAGCATTGGAGGATGCATAGTCGGGAGGAGTCTAAGGTGCAGGATATTCATATATGTTTACCAAAGACCCATCACTCCATTCCTGATTATTCAGAAATATAAAGATACCTTGTATTTGTAATTTACTGTAGAGCAGTCTGAGGAAATATCTAAATATGTCATTATTAAAGTGTGAATTCTTCTCTAAAATGGGTATCAATACTAGAGTGGCATTTCTGGAATTGCCTTCTCCTGTGCATTCTAAGGAGGCAGAGTGAAAAGAAAAGTTTTTCACCATAATTTCTTCATTTTAGGATCCGGGGATCTGTACTATTTCTACATTCTTGGAAATAGTTCGGTAATTGAGTGAGAAAATAATAGAAGAATGTTGAAATGTATACATTTAAAATAGCACAAAACAAAAATCTGAAGTCTGCAAGGGGATATTTGTGTTGATGTTTAAACATTTCCCAACTCGGAGCTCTCATTGAGTTTACAAAATAGTGAAAATAAATTGGACATTGTCAACAAGGTTCGCGTTGGTGTATTTTTTTAAGGTAGACTTCAAAGGAATTTCCTACTTTGGTTATTCTGTTTAAAAAAGATATGCAGCTTTTCTTCAACAAATTAGTGTGCGAATGCCGAGATCACTACAGGTGTTGTACATTCTTGTATTTTGGAGTCAAGAGGCCTGCATTATGATTATGTTGTCAGTTGATTGTGGTAATGTTTGAATTGTGATTAGATTAATCTAACAGTGGATCAACGTTTTATTGCCTCAACAACCCTAGTTATCTGTCAACTGTATAATTGATTACATATCTATCAATGTAAATACATTGTATTGACATTGTAATTAGGAATAGAGTGCAAATTGACCACACTCTTGATCCTGATGGTGGAGCCACCTCATCATGATGTGCATGACCATTTAACTCATGGTTGTGTTATACATGATTTTTGGCTCTTCAAGTTCCAGTGTAACTCAAAGTTATGCAATAGATTTGATCTCCCACAGGATAGTGTTTGTGTACGACTTGATGAAAGTAGTTGACAAAGTTGAAACTATTAGATGAGATGATCTGAAAAGAGGAAGGGATAAGAAATTATGAGTCACCTCGTTGGAGTGCAGCTACTTCCTGTACCCCTTTGGGGTGCTATTTGCTTAATATCTCAAGGACTTCTCTGCAGCCTTAAAGCACTCCCTGAGGAGGCTGTTACCCTACCCTAACACTTGAGCACTGGAACACTTGCAGGTAATTTGATTACTTAAGTAATTAAGTCTGGAAGCCAGCAAAGGGGTAAGAAAACTAATTGTTGCCCCTTCTCCAGTTTCCAAATAACTGAGCCCCCCACAACTTGGTTACAATCACAAGAGGGTTTTTACAAGTGAAATTCATGTAAAGCGTGCAAAAGCAGTTCTGGCTGTAAAAGTTATAAGATCCATGATGGAAGTGAGAGGCAGATTCGTAAGTTCATCACCTGCACTACTGAATTTGTAATTTATGTCTTAAAATGCCCATGTGGTCTTAGGTACATAGGCAGTACTAAGTTACATCTGAAGAAGCGTATCTTGGAACATCATAGGGCCATAGCTAATTCGGATTTTAATTATCCTGTGGCAAGACATTTTCACAATACACATAATACACAAGAAACTGAGATAGTCACGTTGATCTCCACCTCCAAACCCTCAGCTCATGTCCTAGACCCCATTCCTCCCCTACTGACCAAAAAACTGAAGCGCGCCTTAGCTCCGCTCTGGTGCACGATCATAAATAGCTCCCTGAAAAATGGAGTCGTTCCAGACTGCCTCAAAACGGGACCAGTCACACCCCTGTTGAAAAAACACGGCCTAGACGTTACGGAGCTGAACAATTTCAGACCTGTGTCGAACCTCCCCCTTCTATCAAAAACCCTAGAAAGATGCGTATTACAACAACTAATCCAACACCTGGACAACATCAACCTCCTGGACCCCCACCAGTCTGGCTTCAGAAAAGGCTGTAGCACAGAAACCGCGATCCTCAACATCATCGACGACATCCACGGATCACTAGACTCTGACCAATGCTGCCTCCTCATTCTCCTTGACCTCTCGGCAGCATTTGATACGGTAGACCACAATCTACTCATAAGGGCTCTCCAAGAAAGAGCTGGTCTTGGCGAGGTAGTCCTCCAATGGTTCTCCTCCTTTCTACACAATCGCACACAAAAAATAAAAATAAAAAACTTCACTTCCGACCTCCAACAAGTCAACAAGGGCGTCCATCAAGGCTCGGTGCTATCACTGCAACTCTTTAACATCTACATGGAACCTCTCTCCAAACTACTCAGAAAAGCCAACATCCGCTTCCATCTCTACGCTGATGATACTCAGATTTATTTGGAAACTACCTCTCTCAAAGACATTCAAAGACTCAATGATGTACTGAGAGATGTCCAACACTGGTTGACATGCAACCACCTTAAACTAAATCCTGACAAGACTGAGACACTCCTCATCTCGAATAAGGAAGATAACCCCCAAATTGCCGAATGGCTAAAGGCCGTCGATGCGCTCAACGGGAATCTCACTCTAGCAGACTCTGTCAAATCACTAGGCATCACTCTAGACCCAAAACTGAACATGACGAGACACATCAAGAATTCGGCCAAAAGTGCTTTCCTTAACCTCCGACTACTGAACAAAATAAAACCCTTCATTCCGCCCAGTGATCTTAAACAGGCCACCCAATCTCTGGTACTGTCAAGACTGGACTATGGGAACGCAGTCCTCTCAGGAATTCCAAAATCGCATCTGGCTCCCATCAAAACAACGCTACATGCGGCTGCCAGAATGATCACCGGTATCAAGAAATTCGATCATATCTCCCCTGCACTCAGGGAACTTAAGTGGCTTCCAGTCGAAATGCGGATTAGCTTCAGAACAGCCTGCCTCACGCACAAAGCCCTTCACACCGGCGAACCCGAATATCTGGCGAAAAAACTCAAAAAGCCGGCCAGACCAGGAACCTGAGAAGCTCAAACTGCCTCCTACTCATCCCACCAAAAACTAGAAGAAGAAAAAACTGCGGACCGATCCTTCGCCGGAAGCGCTCCTAAAATCTGGAACTCTATTCCCCCTCACATCAGAACCATTCCCTCCTTTGTACAATTCAAAAGCCAACTCAAAACCCTGTTCCTCAACCGCTCCCTAGGGAGTGGATAGGATCACTCGGGGCAGCTAGCGGACATCGCGCTCTGCTCCAGCTCTAAGACTCCGAAGAATCCTGAAGACTAACACTGTCCTGCACTATAATGTGTCGCTTTTTTATTTTGCGTTCTTCTGTTAATATGTCTCTCTTCTATTTTGTATCTGATGATTATCTGCTATGTACCAGCTGTAAAGCGCTCCGATACCCTAGGGTCAGGCCAGCGCTATAGAAAACTTCTTAAATTAAATAAAATAATAGTGACAACAAACTTCTGAAATTCTTGGGAATAGATAGAGTGATGAAATATATACGAGGTAGGGACAGAGAAAAACCGCTGCGCATCCTTGAATCATGATAAATAATTGATTTACAAACTAGAATGCCATTTTGCTTGAACAGGGAGGAAGAATTGCCAACACATATAGGACGCTGATTGTCTTTCCATGTTAAACTCGTGTATAAATAACATTTTACTATTAGCTTTTAATGAGATGCTTATGTTTAGTTTTTATGTTTTCTTAGTTTTTTTTATAACATTTTCTTTCCATTAAATTCACATCACTTTTAAATTATGGTCTAAGACTGATAATCATGGGACATTGGCTAGGATATTCCATTAGTAATTAATTTGGGCACTTGCCCAAAATTGGTTAGAACACTACACGGCATTCTTATGAATTGGTTCTCACTTAGATAAACAAGCATTAAAAATGGAATAGGTCTCGCCTTTTATTAAGTTAAAGCCATTTGCTTTGCAATAGAATACCATTAGCAAAGCAAATGGCTTTAACTTAATCAAAGGCGAGACCTATTGCAGCAGTAAGCAACTGAAAGGTGACCAGCAAACCTTTGCGATGGGGTTTCCCGGTGCAGGAGTGGTACCGCCATGTTTAGTAACTCGACCAGTGCCAGCTAGAAAAACTCTTTTGTTTAAATACGCAGATAATAGAGTTGACGATTTATTATCTATAATTACAGAAAGGGGGTTGTTTACAATAGTAGATTTAGCCGTGTAGAGAACTTTTCTTTGTAATGTGAATATGCCCGGGTTCTACTAGGGGATACAGGCGTCCCCACTGTATAGGCAGTGATGATTAATTATGTGGCAAAGCCATACTAATGCAGAACGCCACAGGACCGCATCATCCAAGTGGGCCTGCATACAGGCACTAGGCAGACAACCATTAACCCACACCCTACTAACCATGCACAACAGCAGTCTCATACTACAAACCAAAGTGCCGTGAGCCACAATTAGATATACGGGGCTACATAAGTACTACATTAGAATGCTCCAGTGAGAAAGAAGAGTTTCTGTCTCCTTAAAAGGATGCACTTATCAAGTCAACCAGCCACACCTTGTAGAGGTGAACAGACAAGCTGAGGAATAGCCCAATCGCATTTTGCACGGTAATTGCACTAGGTACTTTCTGCAACTAAGGGATTGTTGGCGCTCAAGATCCTGGCAAAAAATACGTAATACAAGCAACCACGCCTCACCTGGCCGCCCCCCTTGGTGAGCAATATATCATTTATAGAGTGCCCTGGCCTGCCTTCTGAACGGGTCGCTCCTATTCACTTCTGTGTAAGCCTAGAACTGAACTGGCCTCAAGCACTTATCTATAGTTAAATGGTGCCAGTAACAGCTCAGATGTGCAAAGGTCCATGTATTCTATAGGCTTGGCACCAATGGGCATTACCAGATGTGATCACATCTGACCCTAGTGCTTCGATTCCAAGAAAAAGGTATTGTTTACATAGAGTGGAGATACCGAGTAAGAGCAGATTAGTTACAAATATTTACATTAAGAAAAAAAAAAATGCTGCACCTTTTATAAGGTCCAGATCACAGGGATGCGTAGACTCCGTATTTCATCCAGAAGTGAATATCGTTTACTGCTAAGGCAATGGAGAGCCTAGAGCGTGCTGTAGATAATTACTAATACTTTGTCATGCCCTAATCTCCTGAGCTCTTAACGGCGCACGTCTTCTTGTGACCCTAGCTGCTTCCTTCACACTAATGGAGATGCTTACTTCAGTCAGACACCTTTGCAGGTACGCAGACTGTCGAAGAGGCATAGTCAGCTTTCCATCCTTCCGAGGTCGGTAAAATGAGTACCATTAAATTGGTTAACATAAACCCCTGCAATTTACAGCGATTATAAAATGCGTAAATGCAGCAAGAGGGGCAAAATTAAAAAACAAAATCCAACAGCTTCTTTCTGTATGCCCAGCGTCCCAGAGGTTCAATGAAAAACAAACTCGGCCGTTCCCACCTCTTATCTCTAAGGCCGGGGGAGGGGTAGTCAACAGCACACCGACCACTGAAGGAGCATTGTTATAGCAACGCTCCCGCTTAACATACCCAGCACTGTTTAAAGTCAACACAAGACAAAAGTTATGACTGTTGACAGAGCCGTGCAAACCACCATCACAAAAGCAGGGAACAAGTTTACAGTGTAAAAAAAAAAGCGTCCGAAACAAATTAAAAAACCTGCTTGTTGAAGGAAAGCACATAAAACTAGGAATTATGCTCCTGAAATGACGCAAAGCCCGAGTGCATTAATAATTAAAGGGAAGGGGCCTCGTCTTGTGCACAGCGGCCGCCATTATTTAATGTGTAAAAAAAAAAAGTTTTCGACGACGTATTGACAGAACCCATTGTCTGCCCGGAGAACACTCGTCTTGTGCACAGCAGCTGCCAGGTCGTATTAGCTGGATAAAAAGGGGACACTTGTGAGCGCGGAGCAGGACAACGTAAAGGGCAAACATTTTTTTTACCCCTTTTCGCGGCCGCCATTATTTAATGTGTAAAAAAAAAAAGTTTTCGGCGAGGTGCGCAGCCCGTCCCGCTAGTGGTGGGTGTGAAAGTGGGAAAGTGAAAGCATGCTTAGCGTGCTTCAAGAACAAAACAAAACTAGTGTACACAAACACACTGCCTCCTGTGACCGTTTGCAGCTGCGGAATGGAATAAAAAAGTGCTTACCCACTAATTAGAAGACAGTGTCTACCGCCGCCAGTAAAACATCTAATCCCGGTGGGCGGGGCCAAAAGCGGACAGGGTGGCAACCAGGAGGGATTAAAATGCCTCCGGTGCAATCATTACACTGTCTTTTGCATAATTTGTGACGCCAAACGACGCGCACGAATGAAAACTGCATGCGGAGCAGAAACACGACTTCGGAATCCGTATTGGTTCCAAGAAGCACTCGCATGGCGAGAGCAGCGCATGCGCGCTGCTAACGCCAGGCGAGACCTAAAAATGGGGTCATTTTCCTCATGGAAATCTCGCCTATAGGGAGCTGTGATCATAGTCTGATTTGAGTATGAAGTTATGTATGTGAGAACAAGGATGACCATGTGTTCAACAGGATACAATTACACGGATTGTGATTACATATATCGTCCTTAGATCATATGATTTGGGACTTCATTATTGCACGTATTTTATTTATTAGTGAATGTAAATATTACTTACCAAAGCCCCCATAAAATTATATGAAATTGTATTGATTTGAATGGACTTCTTAGGTGATATTCTATGACATTGATGAAGGCAATGAGCAATCAAATGGTTCTATGAAGTCTTTTTTACATGCTTACTGACTGGAGAGCAGATTACACTCTGCCAATCAGTTAGATCTGCAATGATGTGATTAAGACACGTCACAAGAAATATTAATTCCTTAAATGAATGGAATTGTGAATATTTTAAAAAAAATTGATTTATTTATGTTAGCATGGATTATTCATTATCATATGAAGTCTTGCTTTTATGTCCATCATGACGTCAATTGTATTCCTGGGGGGCGTTGGGCGTTGTACACCAACTTGACAAAGGCTGTTCCGGCCGAAACGCGTTGTTTGGTTATTGCACATTAAACCTTTCCTTTGTTCCTGTACCGGGAATTTGCTGGGAAAAAAAAATATATATATATATATATCAGATGACTCCGTCACTTTACAGCAGTTGCACCACAGACGGAAACGGACCACAGAATTGTGCTAAAGTTTCTTTATTGCTCGGTCGGCATGACACGTTTCGGCTCGGATGTGTGTGTATATATACACATACATATGCATATACACAGTCCTCCATTACGGGGCCATAGGCCCATACAGGGCGGCTTCATCAGACCGGGAGTGGAGTACCTGTGCAACAATTTCAAATGAAAGGAAAAGATGAAGCCATCTAGGAAATCCAAAGCTTTTTATTTGCTAGATTCAAAGTGGCAGCATCCATATCTTGCCAAGTCCTTACGCGTTTCAGCTTACTCACAAGCCTTGGTCACAGGTGAAGCAAGTTTCCAACGTTTACTGAACACGTGGATTTTTTTTTTTTTTTAAAACATCTTTTTATTAGGTTGGAATCTTCGATCAAGTTAAGCACATTTTCAAGACAATCATGAACTTATTGTTTGAGACCCATTTGCCAACTTCTTCAGATCTATAGGCCCGTTAGTTAATATCAGAGTCTATATCTAGCGCCACCTTCCGTCCATCTGATACAGTGCTCCGCATTGATGGAGAAGTACATATCTGCCCTCTGTGAGCATTCCAGCCGCCCCACATTCGATCCCACTTTCGGGGGCATCCCCGGTTTACAATCACCGTTTTTTCGGCCAGCATGCACCAGTCCATGTCTTGCTTCCATTCCCCAACTGATGGTGCCCCCTGTACACCCCATCTACGAGCTATGTTTCTCTTGGCAATTACCATCCCCAAAGTCGCCCATGTTTGTTCTGTACGGGCAGTGGCGTAGCTAGGGGGGGGCGATGGGGGCGGACCGCCCCAGGCGGCACGAGTTTTGGGGTGGCAGCCGGCCCCCACCTTCCCCCGCTCTTACCTGCGGCCGTTGCGGCCGCAAGAATCGGCCGCAACGCCCACCCTCCCCCCGCTCTTCTATAATTTTGCCGAGGGCGGCAAACGCAGGGGCCGCCACGGGCAGCGTAAGGCCTAGCTACGCCCCTGTGTACGGGTCATATCTGTTGCGTCCCATATATTGAGGAGGCATAGGAGGAGGTTGGAGTGACAATTCCTTTCCACATATCTGTTGTATTTGTGACATAACCCCCTGCCAATATTTCTAGATTATCGGGCATTCCCAAATTATGTGATAGTATGTCGATTTGGGTACAGTTTCTATTGCATAGTGCAGTCTCTTTCTTACCCATTTTTTCCAGTGTTTCGCAGGAGTAATATATTCTATGAAGTACTTTGAACTGTATCAATATGTCGAGATGTTATAGCTATTTCTCACGGGGAGGACAGTGCTTGTTGCCAATGGTCTTCCTCAATGTTTCCTAAGTCAGTTTGCCAGTGTGCATTGAGTCGTGTGAGTTTATCGGGTAGGTTATTAATTATGTTTTTTATACGTCTTGGTTTTCCGAGCCATATAGTCTGTTAACAGTCTGTCTTCTAGTGGGGTGGCCTCTGGTATATCTTGATCAGGTGTCTGATTTGTGAGTAGCGGAATATCTCAGTTTCTGAAAGTTCGTATTCTACTTGTAATTCTGCGAACAAGAGTAATTTTCCTCTGCACCATAGGTCGCCTACCTTTGATATCCCAATAATATCCCAGTGATGGAATCCCCGACACGTACGGAGATTTCCCCGCATTTTTGACTACCAAAGTGGGGTAGCTTGTGTTAGTTTACTATGCCACCCTAGTGTCCGTGTCACTCTGTGCCAAAGGGATACTGTTTGTTCCGTTGGGCCTGTTAGATGTTGGTGACTTGGAGTGTTGTACAGGGAGGATTTATAACCCCCTGGGCCCATGAGCCTTCTAACTATTCGATACGCAGGGTCATCGTGAGGACGGTGTACCCAGTGGTTTACAACCATTAACTGGGCTGCCCAGTAGTACGTTCTCACATCGGGCAGTGCTATCCCCCCATTGTACCATCCCCGGGTCAATTTTTGAATCGCTATTCGTGGCGGTTTACTATTCCATATTACTGTCCTAGTTTCCCCTTCTATCATCTTAAAATATGTGTCTGGGATTTTGTGTGGTGTGTTTTGTAGGATATAGAGGAATCTAGGGAGTGCTATCATTTTAAAGAAGGCTGCTCGGCCGAGTAGGGAAAGAGGCAGGGATCTCCAGTGGCGCACGTCGGTTTGCAAGCGTGTTATCATTCCCATGAGATTTGGCCATAAAAAAGATTTGTGTCAGCCGTTACGAATATTCCTAAGTATCGGAAGCCCTCTGTTACTATTGTTGCTTCACAATGGAGGGGCAGGGTTGGGGAGAGCCTATTAGTATGTATATAGGCTATCCAGTTTTAGGTTTATACCTATAATAACTGATAAAACCCCACCAAAAGGGAAATAGCCCTCACCAGTGTAAACATATAAACACTGAAAAAAACACCTGCACAACCACAAACTAAATGCCGTTCAAATAAAAGGAGAAAGAAAGAGTCATTTTTCTTTTTTTCTTTATGCATTGTAACTTTGTTATACAAGGTAGTAGCAATAAAGACTGGGCTAACATTATTCTGCTTGAATTTTGTAGTTTAGGGTTTTCACAAAAATATTGTTTCTTCCTTTTTTTTCCAGTTTCGTGGTCTTTGGTCTAAAGATGCAGGGTTTAGAAGCATGTTTTAGGTCTTGTTTAATTATTTTATAAACTGTAGAGAATCAGGAAATATCAAAATCATATTTGATATTTTGGCTATGTTTGATTCTTACACCGATAGGTAAAATGTCTGGTTTCATAAGAATCTTTCCCAATACGTACCATCACATTTCCACACAGAGAATGGGCAAAACCCCTTGATACATCAGCCCCTTTTTCTAGCGAGTCAGTATTGATAGTAGGTGAATTGCCAAACACCCCAGGCTTTAAACATTCAGAGCCTCATTTATGAAAAGGATCGCAACGCTGGACAAAATCAGCGATGCAACACTTTTCAGTGCGCCCTCCTTGCGACACCATGGATGCGCCGTATTTAAGCTACAGCACTCCATGTCACAAGGATTGAACAGATACGTCAGGAATCCTGACGTATCTGTTGGCACAGTATTGACACATTGCTGGAGTGTGTAGCAAAACAGACACAACTCCAGCAATGTGTCATTACACATGGGCGAGTCCCATGTAAAAGGGCCTGTGTCATTCCTTACACCTGTTGTGCAGCAGGCGTAAGGATTTGACACAGTGAAGTGGTAGAAGTGGCGCAGTGAAATCTCATAGATTTTACTGCGCCACTTCTAAGAGCCTTTTTTGTGTGAGAACGCCCACCCTGCATACATTATACCTGAAGCAGGTATAATGTAGTGCAGGGCTTTACAAAGTGACGCATCTGCCCAGATGAGTTACTTTGTAAATAGGGTGCAGTGTGGCACATTTTTTACGCTGCTGCAGCGTCACAAAAAAGTGACGCAATGGCTACGTAAGGCCTCATAAATATGGCCCTCAATGCAAAGTGTAGTGACAGGCATATGTGAAAAGAGTGCTGTCACCAAGCATCTTGGATAGTGGTGAAAGCATGACACCAGACATTTGGAAAACATGGAAATCAGTGTCACTTGGAATGTTGCTGTAAAAATTTCTTACCAAGTTCAACAAAGATTAGAGTGGTATTGTTTGTATTTGCAGTAATTCAGCTACGTATATGAAAAGGTTGTGTGATGACCTGTCAAATTCGATACATGAGCTGAAGTGCTTCCCTCTAAGAGATCATTGCCACTTGCTAGATGGTATGCTGAAAGCATCTTTGCAACCTTCAGAGTTAATGAAGAATGATATTGACTTTGTAGTCCATTCTGGTGCACTGTTTCGTTATGTGCAGGAACTAAAACGCAAATGTTTATCATTTTGTGCTTTGTGTGGCATCATAGAAAGAGTCATCCCAACTGTGTCATTTAGCTGGTGGTTCTCAGTCTTTGAGGCCGTGAATGCTATATTATCCATGTAGCGACCGTTTACAGATTTTTTGCTGAGTAATGATGCCAAAGGCAAGATATGTGAGGATCTTTGGTCGCATATTGATAGTGATGTGAAAATAAGTACACTCTACTGCATTCTTAGATTTTTACAGGAGAACATGACTGCTGCAGTGGACATAATAAAACAACTAGAGTATGAAAACACCCATGTCCACCAGCTGTTCAGCATATTTGGTGTAGATGTGAAACATCTCCTTGAGAGTAGGCTGGGTGACACGTTTAGTGACTTTGGCACTGCAACATGATCCGTGTTAAAATTCTTGCCTCTTTGTAAGCAAAGAAAGGTTGAGGAGCAACTCAGGAAATTTTATTTTACAATGTATGAGAAATGGCTTGCAATGATGCATAGACATGTCCCTTCACCAAACCAGGCATTTGAAGTCAATGAAGCCTCACTGTGGTACTCTGCACAAGGCTCTAGATCCCTTCTGTAAAGGGGAATTTTCTCTGAACTTTCAAAAGTGCTGATTAATTTTTGACCGCTTCAATAACTCTGAGGGCATATGCGCCCAGTTCAACGCATTTGTTACAGAGAATCACAATCTTCAGGTGCACCAGTATTGGCATGGAAAGCTGTCAGTGGCCAGAGTTAGCAAATTGTGTAGTGGCTGTTTTGGCATTGCCCGTCTCAAGTGCCAATGTTGAAGGCCTTTTCACAGATAAAGTTTTACATGGGAAGGAAAGAGCGACCACGCGTGACCAAAGACTCACTGAAGAAGCATTGTATGGTGTATTACAATAAGTTTGATTTGTAAAAATGTATTTGGACTTCATATACACTGTTATGTTATGTGAACTTGTAAGGAACGCAGCTACCTCGAAGGGTTTCCCGGCGCCAGCCATTCCATTTTGAACCCAGCCATATGCAAATCAGTCTTGACCCTGCACCCAATGGGAACAGTCCAGTCCGAACTGCCAGGCCAGGCCCTCCCTGGACTGGAAACAAATATCCTAGGACTGGTTTCCGGGTTTCACCCCTCATCAGCCAGGATATGTACACTGTCTATATACCATGCACTATCAGTGCAGAAATCAATAATGAAAGCAAAACGTTCCATAAACACCGGAAAAACACTGTTTCTGTTTTTAATATAAAAAATTAATTACTAAAAAATTTAAGAGGCAGGGTGACCACACCCTCATGCATAGGGGAAATGTGGGCTTCCAAAAAGAAGACCCCTCGCATGATTTGCTGGCCGAAACATGGACAAATTGTTGTGGCAGTCATTACAGTCCTTATTGAAATGCATTGTAGTGAAAGTCTGTTTCTGAGGGTCATAAAAAGAAAGAAATATAAAGTATGGTAACAGATTTTAGTCACAAAATAAATCATTTGTTGATGGTATCATACTAATTTTAGGAATTGTGGAGTGTTCTAAGGTAATTTTACCCTGTGAAAAATGCTGGGTTATGGTGAACGAAGTTTGAGCGAAAACTTATTTCTGTCTTGATATTCTCATAAAGGTAATGGAAGGTGTTCCAAACACTAAAATAAAAACACATTTTCTCACACTAGCTTCCTCAGCCATGTGAGGAAAAAGTTTGATATTCTGAATAAATCAAGTACCTCCAGCAGTAGCCGCAGTCTTTCAGCTAATTCTCCAGTATTCTATGGCAGCATCATTACAGTATTCTAATGAGTAACAAGAGTGCTAACATTCTGTATTTATAACAAAAGTGTGGCACACCTAAATGTCATCTTGATGGAATCAAAGGTGTAAAACTGAAAGCATTTCCTTTAGAAAGTAACAAAACCAAGGGGTTCATTTTGTCATAGAAATTATGGTTAGTGTTTTAGAAAGCTAAGATGAGGACACATTTTCTGCACATTCTCAAATATCTTCCTCATCAATGTCAGAAACAAAGTCTGGTATGCTGAGTGAAATATTTTCTTTCAAAAACAGGAGCAGCCTCTCAGTTGATTCCCCAGTGTTCTACTGCAGATTCACCACAGGGTTAGAATGAACATCTAGTGCTCTGAAATTCTGTATTATGACAAATGTATGGCACACTTGAACACCATCTTGAGGGAATCAAATCTGTAAAACTGAAAGCATTTCCTGCAAAGGATACCGCAGTAAATGATGAACATCAGAGGTTTCTATTTTGCTAAAGAAATAATGGTTATTGCTATAGAAAGGTAAAATGTCACATTTTCTTTCAGTTCTCAAATATCTTCCTCATCTATTTCTGTCAAACATTCTGACATGCAGATTCAAACATGTACTTTCAACACTAGCAGCAGTCTGTCAGTTGATTTGCTAGCATCAACTGCAGTGTCACCACAGGGTTCTAATGAACAACTAGAGTGCTAATATTTTGTGTTCAAGACAAAACTGAAGCACTCCAGAACACCCTTTGATGGAACAGAAGCAGTTAAATATAAAAGCCTTTCCCGAAGAACTGCGTAAAGTAAACAATCATTGAGATTTTAATGCAGACATGAAACCAGAGGGTTAAAAATGCGAGGGTGTGTTTGTGTTTTTAGTAATTTGAGGCATAATGTATTTTTTCAAGGAGCTAATAATTGTTAAAGAGTGAAAGACTTCTACAGAAATACAGTATCAGCTTTCCACATGTTTACCATAGCCATCTTTTCAGTTGCCTTACAATTTGGTCGTCACCAAACAGCTGGGTGTTGAAATAAGGTAAAAACAAGTATTTAAAACCAAATCAACCTCTGAAAATCATCACCACCTATAGTTTAATGACCCAACTATAAATTGAACTCCTGCCATGCACTGCGTATGAGCTCACATATTCCATAACTCATGTTAAATGACATTGATGACATATACAGCATATAGTCACAAGTGTGCACATTTGGGCCAATAGCATGGAAATAGCTAAATCCCTGGAGGGAGGCATAATAGTGCATTCTAAAAGTTATATTGTGCATCGTTTAGTAATTTGCAAAGTATAGGGTAGAAGAGGTACTCCATGTTAAATGCTGTGTGCACTTGATGTTGGTTGCAGAGGTATGTTTGAAAGTAGGTTGTGGCTTAAAGCCAAAGCCTGTTTTTAAAAATCTGTGACAAAGGCCAAAGCTGTGGTTGACAAAACATTGACCACCAGCGCCTATGTTTAATAGTTGTAATACAGTGGTATAGACGCATTCTATAAGCTGTGCATGTTTATTTTCAGGACTTCACTATAGAATTTCAGGCATTGCAGATTATTGAATAATGTTGAACACAGGGGTGTCCCGCTTAGAGGTGGTTTATATCATACTTGTGTAGTAAGCAAGCCTACAAGGTTGTATGCCATTATAGTCATCTCAGGAATGTGTGTAGTGTATTTTACTAAACTGCTGATTGTTGTCCTTTGGGTCTGACAGAGGGTGTCTTTAAAGTGGCAAATGTACACATGTCAACCTCTTAAATTAAAATTGTGAGTCATATGAAGTCTTTAATCCCATTAATGTGAGTAGAAAATTGTCCACAGGTGTAGTGTGTTGAATTACCTCAAGTCCATAAGCCCTATCTGATGGTAACACAATGATTAAATAATGTGATCAATGAAGTCATCATTGTCACTTGAGATGTCATCAGTAATGTCATCAATGATGTCATTTAAGATGCCGTGTGTGACATAATATATGAGATCATAAGCCGTACATGGCAGGGGCACACGTTATAGTTAGGTCAGTAAACTATAGCTGGAAAACCTCAGAGGTTTTGGGGTTTTAAACATTAGCTGTTACCTTATTTCAACACCTAACTATGTCAGTTTAACCTTCATTTTTTTTCTTTGAATATATATATATTGATATATATGTGTGTGTATATATACACATTGCAAAGACGAACAGTCATCAGACTTGCGCCTATGGATGTACATTTGATTACAGTAATTGCGTCACGGTGAGACACGCATTCCTCGAACCTCCGACACCCAGGGGAACATGTGGCAGGCCATTCAGGGTGTAATTTTCAGGGGAGGACTGTACAATTTCTGCCAAGTACATAAAGCATGAAATTATGTGGTGCACCGGAGTGCACAACAGTGGCTTGTTAGTAGCTGGAGACTGCAGCGGATCGCAGCCGCGGCCCAAGATGGTGGCAGCCGTAGCTGAATCCCGAGCATAAACAAGGGCAGACAGCAATGAAGGATGTTCTGACAACTGGGGTCCTCTGGCTTCTGCCTTTGACTCGGTCGGGATATCGCCCAACGGTACGGACAGGGGGACCGGTGCTGCCTCCTCTGTGAGCCTGAAGGTGGGAGGCAAGCCTGCCAAAAGGGTCAAGATCTGCTGGCGGGCCGTGACGATGGCTGTGCCAGTTTGCAGCTGAGGAAGTTGAGCGGATTCAAGGGCTGGCTCTTACTGCTGGTGCATGCGGACGCTGTTATTGCAGCAGCTGAGAGAGACCGGACGCGTTCGCAGATGAGGCCCTAGCGACCTGTCTGGCAGTGGAGGAGAAAATGCTCGGCCGGTGAGGGCATCAGAGATGGAGATGCGGTGCCCCGCCAGGGGCTGAGAGAGTGAGAGCGATGCCCCCCCATGCCATTGAGGTGAAGTGGCCTATTTGTGCTGGGGCTGAGCTGTGCCACCGAGGTGTAAAGAGTGGTGCCGTGGAGGCACCGGATAGTGATTAGGCCTTTCTGGCCTCTCATCCGTGAGGCGAGGCCAGCCACCCTATCGCTGAGCTGCACTGGCAATACTGTGGCGATAGAAGTCAGTTTGGTGGGCTCGGGCTGACTTGGAAGAGCCGGAAACAGCTACCCCAAAGTGGGAGGTGAGCTTGGCCTGCACACCAGCATTGGGATCTGCGTCCACGGGGGACTAAGTTTGGAGATAATAGCGGTTTCCCCGGCGGGCAGCTGAGAGGCAGCTTTAACCATACAACGGTGACCGGCTCCTCGGGGCACTCCGCAACCTAGTGTCAGTTCTCCTGGGACTGGAAGTGGCACATGTCGAAAATGGTCCGGACCAATGGCCCTCACCCAGGTCAGTCATATTAAATCGATAAATATAGGATCGCTATGGGTCAGGCGGGGGAAGCAAGAGGAATGACAAAAGACTCCACGGCCACAGGTGGAGGTGGAGGTGATGCCACGCCAGATCCCTCATTGAAAGACGCTATGAAGGCAATAAGGAAGCTCCGGGGTACCCTTGAACCTGAACTTGATACAGTAACTGAGAAAGTGAACCTGCTATGGGCATATTTCTGCAGAATGGTGAACAACGTGTCCACGGCTGAAACTAAAATAGGGGGCCTGCAATCGAAGACTAAACTCCTGGAACAGCAGGTCTCCCACCTCAGGAAGCATCAGACTGACATGATGGCCCACATCGAAGGCCAGGAGGGCAGGGCCAGAGGCGGCAATATCCGAGTGGTGGGGGTCCCTGAGGGAGGAGCAGGCCGGCAATCTGGAGATCTTTTTCTTGAGGACCCCATTCTCCGCACCCTTCGGCCTAAGCGCCTGCCAAACTATTATTCTGTTGAGCAAGCACATCGGGCCTTGGGACCGCCGCCAGGCCCAGGTCCCCCCTGCACACTCATAGCCCATATACTGAATTTCAGGGACCGTGATGCAATCCTACAAGCATACCGGTCGCATGGTGATCTGCTGTATGAGAATGCAATGGTCCATTTTTTCCCAGATTTCACTCTCCAGGTGCAGCGCCAGCAGCGGACATTCGATGCTGTCAAAAAAGCACCCAGGGAAAAAAATCTTAAATACATGATGCTATACCCTGCCAAGCTCACAGTCTTCATGGATGGAAAATCATTGTACGTCATGATGCCGTAAGAGGTCTGCAGAGTGGCCAGACGAGGGAGGAACCATGGGAAAATGACTGCCCTGAGAGACCAGCATCCGGAGCTACACAGTCCGGCACCCTCGACCAGCCCGCCCGGCCAAGAGACGGATGCGGACAAGAGATGACTGCCCTTTGCAACAGTAGACATTTGGTATTCTCACGCCTCTACTACTTCTTCACACTTCACAACAAGGTTGGGAGCTTTGAAGGGTCTGAGCAGTTAGCGTAAGAAGTTTCTGGTCACTCCCTAGTAGGTGTCACTCTTAGGGGCCCAACTGCTAATATCGCTAAATTCCGCAGACTAGACTCCTGGTACTTGTGAGACGTAGATATATTAGAGATAAATTAAACTCCGAGCGGACTTATATTTCAAAGAAAATGAGGGGTCAGTGTCATCCCCGTGCACCCTCTTGGAGACATTCAAGGCAGTAATCTGAGGCCAGGCCCAGGCTTTGATGGGTGGGAAGAGAAAGGAGACCCTGGTTGCGAGTAAAACAATAGAACAGGAGAGATGAGGAGAGGATGTAGCCTTACGGATAGAGCGGTCGACCTCGAAAGTGGGGAACCAGGTTCGAGTCTCGGCAACGACGCTCAACATCCTGTGATTCTGGGCAAATCACTTAATCTCCCCGTGCCTAGAAAAATGAATGCTTCCATCTGTAACGAAACGGGTGCTCATGTAAAGCGCTCTGATACCCGATGTCTCGGGTCTAGTTCGCGCTATATAACACTCTAAAAACTCTGTATTGCGCTGGACGCACAAGGGAATTCACGGATGGTTACGCATGGACCGACGATACTGATCTTCGCTTTCGGGCAATACCTGGCCCTGGGAATTCCCTTGTGTGTCCAGCGCAATACACTGGAGCACTTATATTGGACTTCTTCTACTTGTTGTTGAGCTTTCGCATCTCTTTACTTAAGCCCTGATGAAGTTCTCCGTGAGCGAACGAAACATGTTTGCTGAGCTGAATGTGTCATTAACATATGGGAAATATTAATTGGAAATAAAGACGTTTCATACTACAAGAGTGTCTTGGACTTCTTTGCCTGGTGCACACCCGCTTGTAGCTGCATTTTCAGGATCGGGGACGCAGAGGCATCTCGTAACGGCTGGTTCTGGGGTATCAGTGCGCAGGACTATTGAATTGAGGAAACTGGCGTGAGGTGCAGAACCAAAAGTCCGCCGTTGAATCTTTGTTCCTTGAATATGAATCCATACTGTACGTCCGCCGGGAGAGAGCGGATTTACTGGCACATACAGCGACCGTAGTGATCTGGGGTGGCACTCTAGACTGACAGCAATGCCCCCCCCCCCCTGGCATAGCGATCAGCTGAGGGAGGTGTCCGGTCTACAGGGCTTCTCGCAATGGACAAAGATAGGAATTGAGCATTGGGGTGATGTGTGGAGGAAAGGGGCGTTACTTCCCTTTGATGCCCTTATTCTGGAATGTAAATTATCAGCCGCCCAGATGCTCTGTTATTTTCAACTTGGACATGGCCTTAAGATTCATATTCAAGAGGGTACAGACCTCCCTTATTCCTCCCCCCTCGAGGACTGGCTGCTTGCAGACCCCATTCCAGAAAAGCGGATGTTCGTAATCTATCCAAAATTATTGATGAATAACTCCTATTCATGGACCCTCTCAGATGTGCCTGGACCGACGATATATGCAAAAAGAACAATTCATGGACAGAATGCAGAACAATGTCATACATTCACCCCAGTACAGATATCTGGGCCTAAATCCATAGTTTTTTTGCTCCCCATGCCATTCCAGTTTGGACTCAGCCATATGATATAGATATATATTTTAAGAACAAAGGAATGTCGCACTCCAGTAGTTTAGCTGTTAGAGGTTTTTTATTCTTCACTACCACCAACGCGTTTCACCATACAGGCTTATTCCTTCAATCACTGGATGATGTCATCAGTGATGTCATTTTAGATGTCAGGGATGTCACTGACCATGTCATGAGTGATGTAATATGTGACGTCATCAGCAGTGCATTGCGGGGGCGCGAGTTATAGTTAGCTCTACTAACTATAACGGCCGAATATCTCTGGTTTTATACGAGTGAAATGTCCAACTAACTATAACGTCCCTGAAACCTATGGTTTTTCCAGTGAATTTCTAAGGGTTTTTAAATGCTAATTTCTAACTATAACGTCCCTGAAACCTATGGTTTTTTCAGTGAATTTCTAAGGTTTTTTAAAAGCTAATTTCTAACTATAACATAGTAGTCGCGTTTGCAGAGTGGTGCAGAAAGGGGTCTGGGCCTCCGACCAGCGCTCAGGAATTCCACTGCGTAGGACTTACAGCAGGTACCAGAAGGGCTACTTGGCTGCCAAAGTCCCTCAGGAGTAAAGTGGACTTCATCCCCCAATCAGTACTGTGCCAGGAGGCACGTTTGCAGAGTGCTGGAGAAAGGTGAGCGCGGCCTCCGAAGACCTCTTCGCAATCCCACTGTGTGGGATTTACTGGCGGTAACAGGAGGGGTAGTTAGCCCCCAAGGTCACCTATTACCTCCAGTAAGTCCCACACAGCAGGATTGCTAAGTTCTCATACCAGGCCACGCCCCCTTTCCCCACCACTCTGCAAACACACTTCCTGGAGTGCTCTTGGATGAGGATTGAAGTCCCCTTCGCTGCTGGAGGTCCTTAGGGGCCAACTACCCTACCTGATACCTCCAGTATGCCCCAGAAAGTGGGATAGCTGAGAGGTGGACACAGGCCACGCCCCCTTTCTCCACCACTCTGCAAACACACCTCCTTTCGCGTTCTGGGTTGGGAGATTAAGTCCCCTTGAATCCTGAGAGTCCCTGGGGGCCAACTAGCCCACCAGGTACCTCCAGTAAGCCCCACACAGCTGGATCGCTGAGAGTGGTCCGGGGCCCCCTTTTTACATCACTCTGCAAATGAGCCTCCTGGCGCACTGCTGCTCGGGGGATGAAGTCCACTTTAGTCCTGAGGTCCTCAGGACACAAGAGGACCTCATCGCCCCACCAGCAGTGCGCCAAGAAGTGCATTTGCAGAATGGTGTAAAAAGGGGCGTGGCCTCGAACCACCTCTCAGCAATCCCACTGTGTGGGGCTTACTGGAGGTACCTGGTGGGCTAGTTGGCCCCTAAGGACCCTTAGCATTCAAGGGGACTTAATCCCCCAACCCAGAACATGCCAGGAGTCGCGTTTGCAGAGTGGTACAGGGAGGGGGCGGGGCCTCTGGCGAGATACCAGGTTTTCTTTTCTTTTTGTATTTTCAGAAGAGGGGCTGTGTGGCCCCCCTTCTTTTAGTATTTTTGGGGACCTGGGGACCCCATCCCCTGGGCATGGCCTCATTTTCTTTTTAAAAGAATTTGTCCGTGAGGGGGGCCGCGTGGCCCCCCTTCCCTAAGCCACTTTTGGCCCCAGGGACCCCATCCCCCAAGGCCTGGCCTTGTTTAAAAAAAACAACAACAAAAGAAATTCTAGGAAAGGGGGGCCGCATGGCCCCCTTCCCTGGGCCTCTCTTGGCCCGGGGGACCCTATCCCCCAGAGCCTGGCCAGCCTTTATTTATTTTTTTAAGATTTGGAGGATGGCCGCATGGCCCCACTCCTTTGCCTCTTTTTTTTTTTTTATTATTTTTATTTTGGAGGGGGGGCTGCATGGGCCCCCTCCAGAGGCCAATTATGGCCCCGGGGACCCCATCCCCCAGGGCCTGGCCACACGTTGGGGACCACGGGGGGAGCCCCAATGCCCCCGCGGTCCCAGCTGGCTCCCCGCATCCTGCGGGAGCCGGCATTGCTTTTGGCTAAGGGGAGCTGCTGACATGCAGCTCCCCTTGTCCAAAAGCAATACTGCTTCGCTTCATGGAAGCGAGATCAGGTTTCCTGCTCTCGCTTCCATGAAGCGAAGTAGAGTTTGCAATGACAAGGTGGGAGCAGTGCTCTCGCCCTGCCATTGCAAACTGCAACCCCGGGACATTGCTGGAGCCGGCCCTGGGGGGGTGGCGGTCCCCAGGGCCAAGGAGGGCTCCTGGAGGGGGGCCGCGCGGCCCCCCTCCCAACTAGTAAATAGCCCCGGGGAGGTGGTCGTCCCCGGGGCCTGCAACGGATAAATAATTTGTGCCCCGGGGAGGTGGTGGTCCCCGGGGCAGAGGGGGGGGCTCGAGCCCCCCCCACAGTTTTAGAAAGTAGCCCCGTAGAGGTGGGGTCCCCGGGACAGCGTGGGGGGGAGCCCCCCCACGCATTTTAATAAGAAAGCCCCGGGGATGTGACGGTCCCCAGGTGGCCGCGTGCCCCCGCGCATTATCAGAAATGCCCCTGGTGACCGCCAGTAGGATATATATATATATATATATATATATATATATATATATATATATATATATATATATACATACATACAGGTGGCGGTAGTGCCACTTTGTACTTAAAGTTAGGACTCCCAGGTATAGGAATTTCTCGAATATTTGCTCCCTAATAACTTGGTCCCCGTTTGACGAATCTCCATTAAGCTTTCCAAAGCTATAGCTTTTTTTACATTGGTGGAAGAGGGAAAGTTTCTCCAGAATTCATCAAGGGGGTGCAAAGATAAGAGGGGCCCAAAAACGCACTTTTCCACCAATGCTTTTTCCATGCTTTGATGCCTCGTCAGGGGTAGTAAGCACTATATAAATGCATTTACAGTACCATACAGTGAAGTAGCATACAGTGAATTGACGTAGAGTGGAGTAGCATACAGTGGAGTAGCGCAGAGGGTAGTGGTGTAGAGTAGAGTGGAGTGGCGTAGAGTGGAATGTAGTCAAGTGGGATAGCGTAGAGTGGAGTAGCGTACAATGGAGTGGCGTACAGTGCAGTGGGGTACAGTGGAGTATCGTACAGTGGAGTGGCAGAGGGAAGTGGGGGTACAGTGCATCAGCTGCTCCTACGTATGGCAGAGGAGCATCGCCCCACTGCCTCAGCGGCGTAAATTCATGTAAAATAAAATGAAAATAAAGTTGTTTTATTATCATTTTATTTTTTGTGGCAGGAGCCCGAGACGAGTCTTGAGGGCGTGCCCAAGGCAAGCTTGGAGGGCACTTGCAGTGGTGGGCACTGCAAGCGCGCATGATGGTTTGGCCGACTGTCTCCAGGCTGGTGCATGGAGAGAAGCTGGTATAGGCCCCCAGTCCCTTTCAGAGTGTGAAAAAAACAGCCCGCTCTGCCCAATCCTGACGCTGTTCTCATGCTGGGTAATAGCATTACCAGCATGAGAGCAGGGTCTGGATTGGCACTGGGGAGTCTAGGAGCTTGTGATCAGGAGAAGAGCTGCAAGCAGTGCTTAATTTCTAAAAAGAAAAAAAAAAAAATGCCAGTGCCCTTGTCAGGAAGCCACTGCAGTGTGCACCACACATTGCCACTGCCAATGGCACCACTAACACAACTACTAACCATCACACTCCTACAAGTGTGACATTTCAGACTGCTCAAGGCTCCAAAGCTTTAAGAATGGCTTTGGTGGTAGGTATTAATTGTTTTTAATGTATATTGAATTAACAAACAACTGTTTTTGCTCATCTTTAAATTACACAAACAGCGCTACCATATGACATCTGTCGTAAGTGCAGGTACCCGCAATTAAGTGCCAGTGCCGGCAATTAAGAGCCAGTGCCGAGCACCGGAAACCACTGGCTCAAATTAAGCACTGGCTGCAGGCACCGAGGCGGCAGGCAGTGAGGTGGAAGGTAAGTTTTAACTTACATATATTTATTATTGCCCCACCACTTTTCTGTCCTGACAGCCACCGCTGGCACAGTGGAGTGGTGTAGATTCAGATTGGAGTTCTGTACAGTGGAATACCGGAGAGTAGAGTGGCGTGGAGTGGTGTAGACTGGAGTGGGGTACAGTGGAGTGGAATTGAGTACAGTGGAGTGGTGTAGAGTGGAGTGTGGTAGAGTGTAGTGGTGTACACTGGAATAGCGTACAGTGGAGTAGGGTAGAGTGGAGTGGTGGTGTGGAATAGCATACAATTGAGTTGCGTACAGTGGAGTGAGGTACGGTCTAGTGGCATACAGTGGAGTGGTGTACACTGAAGTGGTATAAAGTCGAATAGTGTAGATTGGAGTAGAGTGGCATGGCTTATAGTGGTCTGGCATACAGTTGAATAGAGTACATTGGAGTAGGGTTGAGTGGAGTGAGGTACAGTGTAGTGGTGTACAGTGTAGTGGTGTACAGTGGAATAGCGTGGAGTGTAGTGGTGTAAATTTGAGTGCCGTAGATTGGAGAGGTACATAGTGAAGAAGCGTACAGAGAGGTGGTGTAGAGAGTGTAGTGGCATATAGTGTAGTGATGTAGAGTGGAGTGCTACATAGCAGAATAGCGTAGAGTGTAGTGGCATAGACTGGAGTGGAGTGTAGTACAGTGGAATAGCGTACACTGGACTGGTGTACCATACACTGGTCTCTCATATAGTGGAGTGGGCGACAGTGGAATAGTGTAGAGTGGAGTGGTGTATACTAGAGTGGCATTGAGTGGAGTAGTGTACAGAGGAGGGGCATGAAGTGGAGAGGCATGGAGTGGCATAGAATGGAGTGGCAGAGGGGTATAGCTTAGAGTGTATTGTCGTAGAGTGCAGTAGCACACACAGGAAGCATACTTGAAGACTATAACTGTGAAGGCTAAAGGATATGCGTTCTGTAGGGCTAATGGAACATGAATCTCTGCTATCAGTGCAGTGAAATCACCTAAAGTTGTAGTGTGAGCCTGTAGGCCCTTGGGGTCTCTATCTTGAAAAGCTACTTGCACTGCAGTACAAGCCACAGAATAGTTTTGTTTATTGCCAACCTTAAGGAACACACTGTTATACTCATTTATGGGTAGTGTGTGGGTAAGACGTGGTATTGCCTGTTGATAATGTAAAAATTGTGTTACCATTATGGGATGAAACTCAAATACAGCTGAGGCCAATTGCACTGAGCACATGAGCACTTGGCATGCTTGGTTTATTCGCTGCCTCTAGTGTAGGTACTGGGAAAGCAACTATGATTTTTTTACCCTGTGAAGATGTTGCTCATTCAGGATTGCTGTATAGCCATGAGAATTTTCTCATTTGTGGCAGCGCTTAATTTGAGCCTCCAGTTTCCGGTGCTCAGCACTGGCACTTAGTTGTCAACACTGGAGCTTGTGACAGTCTGCCACAATGTGGTGCTTTAGAGTTGACCACAACAACAGTTCAGTATTAATTCAATATACATTAAAAATGACTATTACCTGCCGCCCAAGTCATTCTTTTGCGGTAATGGAGCAGTCCAAATAGTTAAACGTGTGTGATGGTTAGTAGTTGTGTTTATACTATCAATGGCAGCATGGCTGGGGCAATGTGTGGTGCAAGCTGCTGTGGCCTCCCAACGAGAGCCCTGGCACCTATTGTTTTACAAATTAAGCACTGATTTGGGGTAAATCATTCCTCAGCAGCTGAATATAAATAAGATGTGTAGGCTGTGAGGGTGGTTTATCACTCGTAGATTATACGTGTATAGCTTAAAGTGTTAGGAACAATCCTAATAATTGGTTTCCTCTAATTATCCTGTGCGTGCAAATATTTTGTCTCTAACATTTCTTCTTGTAGCCCACGTAAGATAGCTGTATGTGCATGCATCCAATTATTTTCAGAAAAGGTGGAAATCATCTTTTCATATGTAAAGACTCTCGACGCTTGGGCATAATCTGGCACATAGGCTGTTCCATAATTCCTATGAGGGCTTTAATTTTCGTAGTGTGTTAAAGGGTTGTAAGGTTGCACAGTCCTGCAAGAAATGTTGCACCAGTCTTTGTTTTCACTGTATAGTAAATATCTTAAAAAGATTTCATTAGGGAAGGCAATCATAGATTTGCGGAAATGTATGTTATATACCTGTGTCGAGGTACAATGGCATCAGCATCAGGGTCGTTCTGTAAGATTTCCACTACTCTGACTTCAAATAACCCTAGACTGATTTTAAACTCTTGTGGTATTCGGATTCACAGATCGTGAATACCACCAAATGTAAATGCATTTAAATATTTTGATCCAGGCACTAATTTTCAACTAAAGAAACCAATTTTGATGTATGTTTTCTGAACAACATTTTTCATAAGCATAGAACTGTGAACATTCTGCTCTGCGGGTTGTATGTGTGTGAGGATTCAAATTACTATCATCTAAAACAAAACCGTATGAATTCTCTAGTTACCAGAAACAGTGGAAAGGTCATCCAGGCAAGGAACTAGCAGTCCGTGATATTGCAATTATGTCAGGACTGCTTTTCTATGACACTTTACTTCTGGCTTCAATTGATATTTGACTTGAATCTGAGGCCTCTGAAGAGGAATCAAATGAGCGCAGAGTCTTCAGTTCATTTGATTTCCTTGCAACGATGGAGCTTGTTTCAGAGCCAACTCTCATGCATCTTTGTCCTTGAGAACCTCCAGTGCTAGGGGAAAGAATACTTCAAGTATTGCTACCTACCCACCAGGTGAGGCCCTGGCAAAGGATTAGAGGCAGACATCCCCACCTATGATGATATCATAAGCTTCCAAAAAATGCAACTAGAAAACTACTTTTATAGTGTGTGTTGTGTCACCTATTTGTATTTATACATCATAAACTCTGCCAGGAGAATTTACTTATCCATCCTGTGTTTCTATCTGCATGGATTTATCAGTGGAAGTGATGACCAGGTACACCTGGAGTGTCTGGCAAACTGTTTTCATTTTCACTGATCTGGCTAAAAGCATTAATTTATCCAGCGCTAGCTAAAAGCACGACTGCCCACTTAACATTCTGCAGGACTTTCGTTTTTAGATGCATGTTTTTAGGTTGAACCTGGGCACTGCATGCGCTGCTCTGCGAGGCAAGCTGTGTTAAAGTATGGACTTGAGCTCGGCCCACTCGCCGCCCATATTTTTCATTGGCTTGTGTCATTGTCCTATGTAAATGCTGGCTTCTGATTCGTTAATAGGCGTGTTAGTCCCTCCTTAGTACTGCCTTGTCTTCATTTGTACCCTCTCATGAGGACTGGCCCTTTTACTTCTGTTACACAATACTCTTATTTAGTCTGTAAGCACTATTTTCTTTAAAGAGTTTCTCCTACTGCAGGCACAACATGCTTTCCTGCAAAATTCAGCACCCTATGCGTGCTTTCACTTTCCAAACAGCCCGGGACAATGGCGGCCGCTTCTTTGAAATGAAATAGGTCTCGCATTTACAAGAGTTTGAGCTATTGGCATTGTAAATGACCATGCCTGTTGTTTGTGTGTTAATTATCAAAACAGATTAATAAAAGGCATTGTCATTTACAATGCCAGTACCTTAAACTCTCGCAAATGCAAGACCTATTGCATTGCAAATGCTTGTTTCTTTCTGTTGGTGAAGTCGGCCACTTTCTACTTTTTATAATGAGCATTTGAGTCTGGACTTATTTTTTACTTTCTTCTGACTCTGCTCGCTATCACAAGACTCCCCCTTTTCAACTTGCTGATTTGTATGCTTGGCCCTTCTACTCAGTTCATCCTCTCCTTTCCGTTGCAAAGTGTTGTTCTGAGTGCCTACTGTTCCGAGAGTCATGTGAAAAACTGCTATCAGTATTAGGCTTTTTATTTTAATACTGTCCCTTACATTGTGAACACCTCAGCTGAAGCTTGCCCCATTTCAGAGTGCTGGACTATATTTTCTGTTTACCACCATTCTGTAACCTTTCAAATCAGGGAACTGTATCTCTCAACATTGCCTCTACTTCAGCCATAGGCTTCAGTTTTGGTTTTGACAGTTTAGTACCTATGCTATCTTGCCTGCTGAAATGCAATATTCTGAAATTATTTTAGGCAATTCACACGCTAGCTTGTGTTTTAGTATGGCGGCAAGTCACTGGTATATGGTCAATAACTCCTCTTTACCCCATATGCTGCTAAGAACGCACAAAACAATCACATAAAAGTTCTGTATCATTTTATATCAAAACCAACCTCTGGGGTGGCTTCAAGTGCAGTTTGTATTTTTTTATTTTTAGAACATCTGTCAATACTTCCATTGAGGTGTACCATGCATGAAGGCATATATTTTAGCAAATGCACTTTCCCGTGTAAATATACTCCTCAGTTGATGGTACAATTACCTGGGGACGTCATGTAGGCCCTAATTTTGAGCTCCACAGTACTGGGTGGTGTGGGGTGGAGAGTAGTAGGGGAAGGTTTTTCCTAGCGGCAGAGAGCTACAAACTAAAATATTGAATGAGGAGTGGCTGCTATCGCAGCCAAAGCCTTATTAGAATTTTCCGCCGGAGTTACCAGCTGGAAAAATCGTGTTTGTTTCTTGTGAGAAAGTAGACATTAGTTGAAGTCGACGGTAGTCCTTTCCAAGTAATAATGGCACTATTCCTTATTGAATCCAGTTAGGTCTCAATAATTTAAACCCAAGCTCAAACCTCGGTAGCTGTTTCATGGAGCAGATAGGCTTAACTTAGGAGAAATGTGTATAGCATTTATCACTACTAGAAGAGTTATTATGTAGAAAAGACAACACAATAAAAATCCCACTCCAAATCATAAAAATAGAGGACATTTTTAATGAGGAAATACACAACAAAATAACCTAAATTGGATGTAGGGAACCGGAGAAATGATTTTTCAAAGTTTTAGATGATTCTGGCACCAAAAAGAACAAGGTGCCAACTGCATGTATCTGGTCGTGCTAGACTGGGTCAAAGTCAAAAGTTAAGGCCGACTGCGATGGAGCACGGGTCGCATACATGGATCATGTTCTATCTGGTGGAAGTTTTAACTTCTAACATAGTCTCTGAAGTGGAAGCCGAAGATCCTCTGCAAGGCAAGGCAGCAAGCTGTGGCAGAGATGGTTTCCATGAGGCCGGGGAGGCATTGGACAAAGTCCCAGTGAAGCTGTCGACCTTTGGCAGGAAAGCTCACAGAGGGAGAAATTCGAACTATGCGCCCAAGGAAGGTCCCTTGCTGCCTGGATACTTTTACCCTGTGAAGATTTCTACCTTCGGACTTAGAACCTTTTTTGAAAGTCAGAATCCTTTCAGTAGGGCAAACCAGCAAGTTGAGTCCAATCAGTAGTGTGATTTCGGCAGCTGTGGCTTAGCGGCGGTCCTGTGGTTATCCTCTGTTTCTATTGGCAAAAATTCTTCGAAACGTTTTTAAGTCCCAGCCTTCAAGGTTAGGCAGGAGGAGTACAGCCTGACACTTATCGAAGGGCCCCAGTACCTTAAGGGCACCACTTTGTGGGGTCAGGGTTCAACTTGGGGGAAGCCATCAGCAGGGTCTGGGGCAAGTCCAGTTGGAACTGGTCAGTTAGGCCCTTCAGGAAGGTGGGTTTCCCCGCAGCTTTTGTGTCCCTGTAGCTTAACTGGATGCTATCCGACTAGCCCTTGGAGTCCACTCATCTGTCCTGGGTTCAAGTGAGAGTAGGTCCAGCCCTTGGGATTTCTTTTCCACAGGTTACAGTAAGTGCAATCCTCTTTCTGAAGTCCAAAGGGTTCAGCAGCTGCAGTTCTACCTCGGTCTATCTCAGGTCCAGCAGTGAAGTAGGTATCCATTTTTGCCTGGCACTAGCTTGTGGCTGGGGGAACCTGCCTGTCCAATAGGGAAAAAAGTTTTGGCAACCGTAGCCACTTCTATATCATTTACTGGAGGATTTGGCCCTAAACAATCCCTCCGTGCCCTGCTCTGCCAAAATCCAACATGGCAAAATCTTTCTTTGCTGGGTAGAGCTCTGGGCACTCCCATCATGTGTGGCTAGGGGAATGAGGAACTCCCCCTGTAAACCAGTTCTGAAACCGTTCCCCCCCCCCCCACTGGGAGTAGTGCCACTTTGGTTATTAGGACAATGGCAGGGGCAGGCCTGAGTGTGCTTTACATCTGCCTTTAACAGGGGATTGCCCTTTGAAATGTGTGCAGTTGGTGGGCACATCCCCCAGGCTATCCTATCAGGAGGAGATCACACCTCCTACCAGCCAAGACCTTTTTTCCCATTCACCCTTCCCAGCAGACTGCCAGATGACAATTGGTGATTAACCCTGAAAAACTACTAAAGGCTTCAGGCAGGCAAATGACAACTTTCTAAAAGTGGGATTTTCAGGATAGTAATTTAAAATCCGAATTAACCATCACATTGGGTTTTATGTTCCTATTAATTTGTTCCCTTGAATCAAAATTCTAGCTACTCCAGAATCTGTATTTATACATATTTATTTTTTGCTCACTTTTTCTGTATTCATCATCAATTTTTTTTCTATTTAGTGTATAATTAAAGCTGCAATGGATATATTTCCACATTTATTTAACTGATAAATGTATACTCACATTTGAATACCCAACAGGTTTTAGCTACATACAGTACAATATAGCCATCTGAAAACAATTGCATTGTATAATAGCATTAACAACTGTACACCAGCCCTTTATTAATGCTTAAAGGGAAACCTTGCATTACTTGTAATCAGGGGGCACTTTGTTCATTACCGAGTTTATATCAAGTTGACTTTTTTGTCTGTGCAGGAGGTCCGTGTGAGACAACTGGAGTCACAACATGTGTCCTGCTGACTGTAATATGTACTGTCTGAGTCTTAATTTAAGAGTCACTATTTCCAGCAATAAATGTCATAACAGGTGTGCTGTCAAATTGTGTTTGTGGGTATTTTATATATATATCCTATTGATACTGGTCATGTGGGCCCTGGAAGGCTAAAGGGACCCAATCTAATTGGCTCCGCTGCTCCCGGAAGCTCCCCATTGAACTATAATGAATTTTCTTAATATTTGTCATATGGTATATCATTCAGGAAGTTGTGATTGTTTATACGTGGCAAAGTAGCCAGTAGTAGTCTGAACTGGTTTAAACTCTACCCATGAGTACAATATTTAAAAAGGATTAGATGTACTTGCTGTAATAACCAGTGTTAGTTTGCCACTGGCAGTGGGACACCAATGTTACCTCAAGTCAGGGGCTGCTCCTCCGCTACAGCGGAAGAGCTCGGCCCCCCTGCATTTTGAGCAGTGGAAAATGGAAAAATAAAATGATAATACTGTTATTTTCATTTTATTTTCCTGTTGTCATGCAGGTTTGCAGGGCGGGGCTTGGCTGTCGTTACAGCCAGCAAGGGGACGAGTGTTGGGCACTTAAGTGCGCATGACAGCTTGGGCAGCCCAAGAACTTTGCATGTTCCCCACCAGGATGTAATACACAGCCTGGTGAGGAACATGCACAAGCTCCCACTGCCTGTCGATCGCTGAACCACGGCACTCAGACCAATCACAACGCTGCATTATGATTAGCTTAGGGGAGCCTGGGTGTGCTTCCTGCTTTGAACAGAGACGGAAGAGAACGATGCGAGGCGGTGGCCCGGCAGCAAGGTAAGTAATTTTTTCTTTTTTTTCTATCCCACCTGTGCTACTCATGGCAGCCGCCACTGCGTCAAGTATCTTTTTTACTGAATCTCTGAGATTCACTCCTATTTGTACATACACTTAAACCATTTTGTCACAGATTCAAAGTACAATTCAATGCTTAGTCGAATAATGGGGATTTCTTTTAATAATTAACATTTCTGAATTAGTAATTATTTGCAAGTTCTAATGCGTGGCCCCTAACGGCACTCCTATTTCCAGCCCGACACATATTGGGCAGCGTATTCCTGATCACAACCCAGTAGATCCCCCTTGGACCCGAGATACTCACAGGTACACCAACTTGCCAGCTTGGTCCGGGAGAAGGGACAAGTTGCAACCCATGTATCTCTCACATCTTACCTGGAGAGAACGCATTTTAAGCTAAAACAAAACCAGCCAGAGACTGCCAGGCCATTGATTTTAGTGTGTTAATGGCATCCGTTCGCTCTGTGTGTGCACACAAGAGAAAGGCACAGTTTATTTAGTCCAGGGTATGCATACTAATATTATTGCAGATATATCAATAATAATAGTGATCATAAATGACCCGATTGTGAACATTCTAGGAGTGGGCAACATAACATTGCGAGTTGTCCCTGTGTAGCTAACTCTAGATAATAAACCTATTAGCACCAAGAGTGTGCCCTTCTATGAGGGTTCGATATTTAGATGTTTTTCGTAGCATAAATGAACTTCATTTATTTTCCATTCCTTAGCCTGTGTATACTCCGTCCATCATCTCCTTGTGTTTGCTTTGTTCGCCCTAAGTTGGCAGGGTATGCCCAGACATGGGTCCCTTGCTCACTTTGCCACTGGATTCAAGCTAGCCTGGCTGATGAGGGGTGTTACCTCGAAACCGGTCCCAGGATGCTTGTTACCGGTTCAGGGAAGACCTGGCTTGGCAGTTTGGACTGCACTGTTCCCATGAGGCACAGGGTCAAGACTGATTTGCAGAGAGCTGGGTCTGAACTGAGGTGGCAAAGTGAGCTAAAGAACGATGATGGATTCAACCCAGATCTGTGACTGGGGGTGAGTGTCTGAAAAGGTTCAGCGCTCCGTCCATCATCTCCTTGCGTTTGCACTGATCCTGGGTACCCTTCCCCTTTTAAAATCCATATTGTACCAAGATCAGGACATTGTTGGTAGTGGTCCATTCTTCCAATCGGTTCAATAGAACTCACCCCATAAGTTTGGCGGTACTATCGAGGAAGGAAATAGGTCTGTAATTTTTAGCCTCAGCTTTGTCTCCTTTCTGATGAATAGGTGTTAAAATAGATTTCGACCATGAATCTGGTTGGCCCACGACGGCCACTGCGTTAAAAACATTTGTCAACACCGTTCCCCATAGATCCAGCTGTTCTAGGAAAAAATCTATTGGGGGTGCCGTCCGGGCCAGGGACTCTGTTGCGTGAGTGCTGTAGGAGGGCCTCCCTGACCTCAAGGTGGTTAAAAAAGAGTGGGTTTGGTTGTTGGCAAGTTAGCTAACCGAAGTGAGTTCTCTCCCCCACCAGATGGATCGAATATTGAAGAAAAGTGGGCAACCCAAGACTCCTCGTCCACGTGACAATCTAGACTTGAGCTTGTAGGTGGTTTGAGGAAGGGAGCATTGATTGTCCTCCAAAGATTGTTGGAATTATTTGAAATGGTGGCTTGGTGCAGTTGGTCCCACGCTTCTTCCTTCAGGATTTTAAGTATGGCCTTCCTAGCCTCTTTATACTGGTGGTGGAGCAGCTTGACTTAATCCACATCCCTTGGGAAGGTTCTAAGCAACTGATGTAAGTTTGAAAGGGACCTTGTGCAGACTTGGTCGAACCATCTGGGGGCTTGAAAATTAGCAGTAGAGCTTTTCCTAGTTAAGTGTTTTTGTATCTCGATTAGGATCTGTTCAAAGGCAGTCGTTACCTTAGATAATTCAGAGTTGGGTTCTAAACAAATCGTTATATCATTTTGCCTATTTGCAACCACGATAGGGACTATATGTGCTTTGTCAGTTGTACCCCATTTAAGGATAATCCCATTATTCCTTGTTATCGTGGGTTTGATATGCCTCATCTGCTTTAAATAAATACCTTCCCATACCAATTTGCCAGTAATGGCGGCATGGTCACTGTCATTAAAAAGACTTTATTTGGAGGTTACAGATGAGTTTAAGAGGGTCCGAAGCTATCAAATAATCTACAGTTGAGCCCTGGCTAGAAATTCTAAATGTTTTTTGTAGCATAACTGAGCTCGTGTCAATGGGGTTCAGGATTTCTAGGTCATTAATGATAAGGAGTCTGTTCAGTGCATCTCCATAAAGGTTATGCATGAAATGAGGAACAGGCTCACCTGCCTCATCGATTGGGACACCTACTGCTTTATTTAAAAAACAAAAAATGTGTGTGTTAAAATTGCCCGCCCGTATAGTGTTCGGTATCTGTTTAAAAGTGTTAAAAAGTGCATTAATTTTCCCTTCCATTAGATCAACAACCATTTTCCTATCGCCCATAAAGTTATTGTTATAATAATTAATTATAAGAACGGTGTTGCCACCTGGGCTTTAAGGTGTAGGAAGTTATAGTAAGGGTAGTCATTGTGGATTGACAGTACTTCCAACCTTAAGGTGTTTTTCAGCAACATCAAAATCCCTACCCTAGCACGGCCTAATTTTAACGGGAGAGCAGGAATATTAAAAGAGCCGTAGCCAAAAAGGAAGTGACAATATTTAACCATTTAGGATCAGTGAATGGAGCTCAGACCTGCAATATTCCAACTGATTAGCTTAATCTGATCAGTCTGATCAGGTAATTCTATAGAGTGCGTGGCATTCTCTGACCCTCATATGTTACTACTGGGTACAGGAGTGAGAGTCCTCCTTTTCTTACTCTGTCAATCGCAGGCTTCGAGGTCTGTCAGTGCTTTAAATCAGTTTTGGATTGGGAGGGGAATGAGTGATTGGCTCAGGGGGAGAAGTTGGGGCTCTGGGCGAGGGTAACTGGAAGGAACCACGGGGCCTGGTCCCCAAGTACTGGCCCTAACTGGTTTGTAGAAAAAGCCCAGCGGCAGCGCAAATGTTTGGGAATTAGATGAATGCCCTGTGGGTAATAAACTTAACAATTGGTGAACACTGGAATGCGAGTTAAAGTTTACTACCACAACAATCCCCCTGAGGGTTATCCTTGAATCGCCCCACCCAGCCCACCATTCTTGCCATTATGATTCAGGAAAGGATCTCCCCCCGCCCCACCCCCCCACGTGTTTACTAATCCAGTGGCATGCTTTTGACATAAGTTGGACTATTGTTTCCCGTTGGGTTCTTGTTAGCTCGGGCACATTTGCCAAAATTATCACATAGGGGCAAGCTGCTGGAGGAAGGCCCTTCTCGTTTGGAAGGCTGATTGGCCCCTTCTTTGTGATAAATGCTCTCCTTCAAGTCTCGTTGGTGATGATAGCGGGCCCTTAATTGTCCTTGTAGGCTGTGCAGCATTGGAAATAGCAGAAGAGGTGTGAAGGGGCAAACAATTGATTGGCTGGGTTGGAAGTTGGACCATGGTTTTAGAGTCCCTTGGTGCCATGAGAGATATATACGCCCTGAATGATGAATATCGGGCCCTCTGCCATCTCCAGCTCTCATTTGGCCCTGGTTTTCATTGCAGTTATTGGGGGGACGTAGAGGTGGAACTATAAGGTCGTTATGGGGAGACATCTCAGATGCCCAGGCGTTCGAATTCAGCTGTATTGGACATCTGCCTATTACATGAAGTGACACATGTTAGCCTCGATGCAGGTCAGTCTGTCCACAAGGGGTTGTAGTAGGGAAGTGATTGGCTGTTCGATCCTTGAAATCAGAGTGTCAGAGAGGGGCTGTATGGCCACAGTAGAGCCTTGAAGAACGGGGGTTGGCTTATGTTGTCCCCACCCCCTTTTTTCTTCTTCCTGAGAGGTTCTGAAGCTACAGAACATCCAGAACGCCGCCGCAAGACTGGTCCTCAACCTGCCAAGACACTGCCACATCTCCCAGCACCTGCGCACACTCCACTGGCTCCCCATCGAAGCTAGAGTCACCTTCAAGATGCTCACCCACGCTCACAAGGCCCTCCACGACACCGGACCAGCATACCTGAACAGCCGACTCAAATTCCACGCACCCCAAAGGACCCTACGATCAGCCCAGCTCTCCTACGCCATGGTCCCCCGTACCAGAAAGACCAGATCGGGAGGCCGCTCCTTCTCCTTCCTCGCGGCCAGAGCCTGGAACGACCTTCCGCTCCACCTCAGACAGACAACATCGCTCCCCATCTTCGCAAGAAACCTCAAAACCTGGCTCTTCGACAGACCCCTCCTTGATGGACTGGAACCTGCGAACCCCCCCCCCCAGCGCCTTGAGACCCCTACGGGTGAGTAGTCGCGCTGAACAAACACCTGATTGATTGAGAGTACAGGACTTTCCTGGCTCGGGCTCTGCAGGATAAGGCGTTTGGAGTGAGTAATTACTGGATTTGTGTTTGGGGGATCAATTATAGGCGCAGGTGGTGACTCATTATTTGGAATCTCTCTTTGGTGCCCCCGATTCCCCCATAGATGACTTTCGCTCAGCAATTTGAAACTCCTTGTCCAAAGCATCAGAAGCCCTTAGGAGGAAAGAGTCTAGAGTATTTATGGGTTCACCTCCATGCATTGCTGGTGTAGACTTCCGTTTCCCCATCTAAAGGCTGTTCTGCCTGGGCGGCTGGAGACAAAGGTGTTAGAGGGGGGGCCTAGCCTCCTCCAGGCTCCGACGGGCGTGGACGGTGGCGGGAGTTGAAGTCGCCCCCTGTGACTTTCTCTACCCTACTGGGGAATCGCGTAGGCGGCTACGGCGAGCTGCGGGCCGATGTCGCGCTAAAGAGCACACTTTCCAATGCAGGGGGTGGCCGGAGTTGAAGTTGCCCCCTGTGGCTTTCCCAATGCTTTCTCTCCCCTCCTGGGGAATCAGTGGTACTCAGTGCATCAGCTAACGAAGCATAAACATACAGTATAGGTTACATTATGAACCTGTGACTATGTAGCCTGTCGCAATTCATCTAAAGGATATTTTACTGCACTAAGCCACCAGTCCTGGCCTACTATAATGATTATAATAATAATTATTCATACAATGCACACCAGACACTGAATCATGTCACTGAACTGACTGTTGCTAATGTTTTGGCTTCAGAAGGATGAAAAACGGAGTTAGCCCTGCAGGGATTCACACCTGTGGCTTTAAGTACCTTGACTGGCCCTCAACCTAATGAGTACCTGCATGATATTCTATGCTAGATTCTAGGCACTTGCATGCAACTGAGGAATCAAGGGACACAAGATAATTGTTTTTAAAAATCGCTGGCAGTGTATTCTCAAAAGTATATCTGCTTTTTGTTGCCCCTGCCCCTCCCTCGCTCCCCAGGCACCTGGGTGTTATAGAAAGGGCTGATGACAGTTGTGCTGCCCTTTCTGTAGCACATTTAACACTGGGGCTAAATGTTGCCGGTATGATCCTAAAGAAACCTTCCCTCATTTGCATGGGTGTGTGGCTCCCATGTGGGCACAGAGGCAGAGAGACATTCAGGAGGCGCACTGACTGTGAACCCCTTTACCCCACCCTTCTCCCTGGCTGACCGGTGCAGTCACTCACTGCACCCGCCAGCAAGGAAGTGATATCTATCCCTAATTGAAATACTGACTGATGTCCACCTGCACTGAAAGTCATGTTAGGGCTTCTCATCATGGGTGGGGGTAGGTGGAGGGGGGGGGATGGGTTCACGAATGCGCTGCTATTAGTGAAGGGGCCAGAGTTCCCTGCGAACAGTTCATTTGCATGGATATAGCAAACTGTTCCTATCTGTCCCTCGAACTATGTGCGCATCAAGACACAGAGTGGGACAGTGTGTGGCACTGATATGTGCCCCTGGTATGTAAATAGGATGGACATGAAATGTATGATGCTTGTGCATTGTGAACATCTGGTAGACAGATGGGTATCTGGGAACTGAACAAAATAAGAGAGACGCTAGCTCTAGGTGAAAATGCAGAACTGGCAGGGTAATTTGTTTAACATTGTTACTTAGCCTGCAAACCTAATTGTGAAAGGGCTTGGTTAACACGAGTGGTCTTTTGGAACCAGAGGAATGGTACTAGGTGTCAGAGCAGAGAAGAGTACGCCTCCTCGACTGAATGGCTGTAAAAGACCATCAAGAAATGACACGCGGATTAGAAGATCACGCAAAATTATTTAAATGCATTAAGTGAGCGTGTGCATCTTGACACTGAGGCAAATGGAAATTGAGCGACTATGTTTAATCATAAAACTGTGCCTGACATTTATAAAGAACCTCTGGGCATCCAGATAATGGGGTAATTGTTCACAGATTTAATATATTTGTTGATTGAGTGAGGAAGGTCTATTAGTAATCTACTGAAAAAGGTACATTATAGGTAATTTGTCTAGAATATCATTGGAAGCATGGGAGTGAACTCTAAATAGGAACATATGTTAAATGTGAGTACATGAATAACGAGTGGATGGTTTAAAGGTGTCCCTTGATTTAAGAATTTTTAAATTCCCACTTCTGCAGGGAGCACATCTGAGTAGTGGTACCTAGAAACCTTAGCTAACAAAAGGGCAGGAATGTGATGTCATGTTTTTCATTCTTATTTTAAAGACATGATGCCTGGAAAAACTCCTATCCAATCTTTGAATGATTCCAGTTGGGCCGAATTATAACTACTTGTGCTCATGGTGCTCACTTTCTGCTAGCCGGGCAGACCACTAGTTTGGTCTTCAGAATCGATGGGAGGCCAGTGAAAACGCCCTTGATGTTTAATGAAATGACAAACATTATGGAAATTACGATACATCTGAAACGTGTGAATAAATCAATGGGCAACCTGAATTGATATGCTGAAGTAGAATCAAAAGTACAGACGTATGGAAAACACATGGGCGTAGTAGAGCGGTGCAGGGACAGCAGTTGTGCCTAAAAGAGCCAACTTCAAGATCCGTTGCCTCAACTGCAAGAGAATTGGAAATGATACACTGATGGACAAGGGCATGAAACGAACCACCTCGGGTGCACAGTGCCATACCGGGAGCCTAGATATTGGAAGGTTCTACAAAAAAATGTGCAAGAATGGAAAAAGAGAAAGCCGATAACCACCAACATCTGATCTGCTCCAACCCTCCTGCAGTTCATGAAGAAGTTGAAGACATTATTTCAAGGAACAAAACCCTCCACTCAATAGGACCACACCATTTATCTACCTCCTTGCATCAACTGGCCCTCTAATTTATGATCATTAAATCTGGCTGATAGATCGCCAAATGATGTGTCAAATGAAATTCTGTACACTAGGGACTCCAACAAGAGCAGCCTAAATATTAATCGTGTAGCCCTGACAAAATATTGAAAACATAACAGGGACCAAAACCCTCGACCTTATGTGATTTTTCTGATTAGCATGGAGGAATGAAGGTTTTTTTTATTTTACAGAGTTTTATATAGCGCAAACTTGACCCGAATCGGGTATCAGAGCGCTTTACATAGCACCAGTTGCATTACATGAGGACACATTCATTTTTTTGTTAGGCACGGGGAGATTAAGTGATTTGCCCAGAATCACAGGATGTTCAGCGTCATTGCCGAGACTCGAACCCAGTTCCCCAGATTCGAGGTCGATCGCCCTAGCCGTTAGGCCAACTCCTCTCCCCAGGTTAATCCTGAAAGCAAGTTGCACTGCCTTCCGTTTAAAGAACCTCATATTTGGAATTCGCACTGATGGCTAAGGTATGCACAAGTCATGTCAAAAGAGTCAAACTATAACTAGTAAAGGAAGAAGCTAATGACATTTGGGAAGAGAATTGCAAAAGGGTGGCTAATGTTTACAATACTAACCCTCAAGGAGGGAAGGCGTCCAATATGGTTTTGGATAAAAGCTATTTAAATCCCTATTCACCAGGCCTCCATAACACCATGACCCTCCCCCTCCCTCAAAAGTATGAAAGGGCTATTTGTGATGGATTATGAAAACTAGGGAGGCAACATGGGCCTAGGGAGCATTTAAAGGCTCCTCCATGCTTTGGTACTTATGGCCCAAATAAATTTGGTCAAGTGGGAAGCTGGGATTGATCCCAGGTTTTCTTGTTTCACATTGTACATGTTAGCCTATTGATAAGTATCTCTTTCTCTCTCCTGTTTTACATCAAAGGGCTATTAAGACACACAAACACAATACATTTTACATAAGCTGGTGCTGTTATACTGGTGTGAGACTAAGTTAAGGTCAAATGTTGAGGCACGTTAGAAGTTATGAGGGTAATAATGGGCATTGATGATCATGTCTGCAGCATGAAAAGGGAAGCAAGGAATCTTTATTGGTCCCGCCTCTACTCCTTTAGCTGCTCTTCACACTGACTACCCTATATTTGTGTGTGGCAATAAATATCTGCCTTTTCTGCTCACTACATTCTGCTTGTGACACTATCGGGCAATATAAAATGGTGTGAAGCTAATAATGTGATCTTGCATAATTTAGGGCAATGTTGGAAAAAAAGCCTCCAGTGCTAGGAAAACTAATATGACATATTCTGTGAGGTTATGACAAAGAGGGGTGAAGGAGTCGTTTGCTACTACTGTTGGCAACATGGCACTGTTTGGGCCACAGAAAGAGGAGTGGCTGCAGTGATAATGCAGTTCAGTATGCGGCAATTCTAAGCTTCTTCATCTTCATGGATATAGAACAAGTAACCAATGTCTTTACTTCTCTTTTTTTCTATCCCTGTAAACTTCGGCATACAGCACAACAGAAATCTGGAAATGGACATTCAGCTATGATCTTGAATATGAACAGAAGACACTTATCCCATCAGCGTCTTCACCATCATTGGAACAAAACCCAAATGCAAACCCTAGGTTCTTGAGAACCTAGCCCAACTCCACAACTTCAACCAATACACCTGACTGCTTATGTGCTATAATGCTCAAATATTTGATTTTTTCCTCACCGACATACTCTATCAAATGACTACCTCAGTTGGCTAGACCCGTCACTTTCCTGATCCTTTTTCATATTGCGTTTCTGAATTCCTATTATGCCAAAAAAGATGCACGAAAAGCTGGATGAAACCTTTCAAAAACCTTTCTTGTCCACAATTCAGGACACCCTTGTTTACATATTAGTGCAGCTTGTTTAATCTGCTAATATCAATCTCTTGGCGAGCCATTATAACACAAGTAACCAATGGAGTGTCCCTCTTAAATGCTGACAAATAAAAGATAGACCCAACCAACCCTAGTTCTCAGAATACATTTGTGACAAAAATAGACTGATCAGAAGCACTGAAAATACTAAAAGCTAATTTCCGTTCAACAAATTAAAGAAGGCATGGAATGCAATCAGTCATAAAAGCCAGACTCAGTTACATGAAGGAATACATCAAGAGTTTACCAACAAGTATCAAGGGCTCTTTTCTCAGTGCATAAAGCACACTTCTACCCTCTAACTACAAATGTGACGAATTCCTAGCCTTCTTTTCTGGCAAAATATCTCAAATTATAAATAAAATTAATTCTTGCTCCCCAGCAGTTAAACTGTCCTCCCAAACACATGGAACACCTACATATCCATCTAAAACTACAATCATCCTATCAGGCAACTTCTTTAAAGATAATTTCCACATCTTGCATCCACCATGGTGCGGCACAGTGAGTGCTTGAATCTCCATGTCTCCTTCCCAGACTATTTAAAGACTGGTCAGATCACCCCTTATTCTTAAAAAGCGCAATCCAAATCCCAAAATGCATTCCAATTTCTGCCCGCTTCTAATTTACTTATGTTAGGGAAAGCCACTGGAAAATGTTTTCCTGATCAACTGAATTATGTTGTCACAAATGGACACCTATTAACTGATCATCAATTTGGATTCTAGACAATGTGCATCGCCTTGTGTCTCAAGGATACTTCAGTGTAATCATCTTTTTAGTCTTGTGTGTAGGGCAATTCACCATAATAACCCTCCTTATCTCTTCAAACTGCAACTTATTTCTGGAGGACAAAGTGGCATCAGAAGTGAGAACTTTTGAAATTGGGCTTTAAGATGTGGCACAATTCTCGGCCAGAAACTGGCCTTCGGAGAAACCATGACTGCTGCCTGGAACTCCTTTGCTCTAAGCATTACAATTGAGCTTGCGCTTGTTGCTTTCAGGCAGCATTTAAAACCCATCTCTAGAGCCTATTCCTAAACGTATCAGACATTTCACAAGGTGACTCGTGCAAATTCATTATTTACCCTTTGCTAGCACTCCAGGCAAAAAGCAAATTCGTACAAATCTTTCAAACAATTAACTCCCATATTATTTTTCTCGCTGACTCTCGTTATATATACAGCCTCACTGAGTACCTGGTTACATGCTGTTTCACTTTGAAATGTAATTTTCAATTTCCATCCTATTACCTACTGGTGTATATAAATGATAAAAGCACATTATCTAAGAACATTAACACTTGGCAAATCAGCCCTCCGATGTGGGCCATCGTCAACCATGCTGAAGTACCAGAGAGGGACAGAGATGAGCCTCACTTACTCCGACACATTCATTTTCACCACCTTCTTCACATCACTACTCACAGGCTTCTGGGTTCCCTCATCAAGAAACTCCATCCTACCCTACATGTCTTCAGCTAAATTGTGGTTTCAATATGTCCCCCTGCCCCCCACCCCTCCAGCCTTACTTGCTCCCTCATGTGTCGTGAGCTTCGCAGACTGTGCCCCTCAACCTCTCCTTTACTCTGTGAACAATAACAAAGGAAACCCCTTAGCTGAGTGTATCTCAAGCACCTACACTGTCATTTGGAGAGCTTGGAGCCAGGTTATGAGCGCAGTTTTCTCCATAATAGGCCTCTTTCATAATGACTTGCGCTTGCTCTATTTTTAAACAGATGCTGGATGTTTTATACTGCTGATGTGTCATTTACACCTAAGTAAAATGATGAGGTTTGAAGCTCTAATTAGTTAGCATCTTTACCTTAATTCCCTTAGTACTCCTGCAATATAAAAAAGCATGGACGAATATAATGAATAATAATATTGAGGTTGCTTGGGGCTTAAATTATGATCTGTGTTCATTACAGTACGTGGCACTTTCTCTGCAGATATTGCCATTAAGAGCACTGACTCTTAAACAATGTGAATCCCCTCTGAATAGAGTACACACTGTAACAGCGTATTTTACCTGCTTGTGATCATGACGCTAACTCAGATATGCAGGAACTTTTGTCCTAATTTAAATAAAAGCGATAAAGGTGAAAAACATTACAACACCATTATTAACTTTGCTTTTTTTGTATGGTTTTGTCAATTAAGAAAAAAGTGGTGGTTTTTGTACTTATGCGGCGCTGAACTCTTCACTGCAAAATACTGTACATAGATTAAGAAGCCATTTGTAAGATCCTGAATTTTGTACAAGAAGCCATAAACCAAAATGTTGAATGCAGGGTAATGTGAGACATCAGTAATGCAATATATGCCATACACGCATATTTACAGAGAAGCCTAGAGCGCGACAGATGGACCTTAAGCCATTATAACTATTTATAGAACTGTCCTAAATAAGTCTGAAACTTAAAATGGCGTATAGTTTACAGAATATTGAATTCGGTTCTGGGCCCTCTAAGAAGAACTCTTTCCGGGGAGTTCATGCATGGTCACTACTCTTAAACTTTGAACAGGGTGGGCTGAAGTTTGATTGTGAATGATGTTCTCCTAGTGACGAGGTGGGGAGATGCATACTAGCGCCTGAACTGCTAACTCAGGAGAAGGCTGGAATGTAGACCCTAAAAACGTGGACTTGGGAGCGCTGAGGCATTGTTGGTTGCTTCACTTGTGAGAGCAGAGGACTGTATGGATTGTTGCAGAAGTTGATCTTCATGAGATTGGGCTGATTTGAAGACCAAAGTGAGGCATTTGGTCACAGGCTTAATTTTGCCCAATAGCCTGTCCTACTGCTTATCAAAAGAGATAGTCATCGCAAGCAAGGGTCACCGATTGAAATTGACAAAGTTGGTATATCTCTTAAGGGGGTAAATGAGTAGTAGTGCTGGATCCGGATAAGGAGACTTGAAATAATCCAGTTTTCTCAGTACCAGAGTCAAAGAATAGGCGAGGCGAAATGCTCTGAAAGAGAAAGGTAGGCAAAGGTAGCTGTTGGGGATGATGGAAGACGGATGTTGTTGTTGAAGTGGACCCCTAAGTTTTCAATAGGAGGGAAGAAGCTGGGAGGGGACTGTGGATCTGTGGCAGTAGACAAGATGAAATAGATTATTTTGTATTTGAAAGAACCTTGGTCATTTAATCTCACGTTTCTTTCATTTACCAATATACTTTTCCCGCCCCTATACTGTATTGCTGTATGTTCCTTTTCTTCCTTGATTTCTCCCTTTCCCACTGTTTTTGTTTTTCTCTTACTCCTTCTGTTCCCCATTGCTTCTTTTCTCTCTCTTGCTTTGGGCCAAAGTCTGATGATTAACGTAAGTCCCGGTCCCCAAAAAAGAGTGCCAGTCGCCCCCACCTGCAGTCATCAGCTCAAATTAAGCATGCAAACTTGGTCACTGTAGGAGTTAGGGTTTGAGCTACAGGCAAGACAGCTTGGAAGTACAGAGCATTGAAAATGGACTCATGGACCTCTCCTGCACAGACACAGACTGGTATCATATGGTGACAGGTGATTTGGCAGGCAAATCAGTGACACATTCACTCTTGTTCTGTGGTTTGCTGTAGCCACCAGTAACATTACATCTTCAGTTCAAAGTGACCTGTGTGGCCCTTAATACAATGAAAGTCAAGGCCCCTGAAGACTGCATGATTTTCGGTACAGGATACTATCTGGCACTGTGGAAGCTTCCTAGAAGCCCTTAGCGCATCTCATCTGGGCTATTTTTTTAGACAATGACATTTTCTTTCATACTGTCCCTCTTATGTGAAGCACACTACTGATAGATAAGCATCTGTGAGCCTTTTCTCCTACTGTACGGGGCTTTCCTATTGGTCCTACTTCCCGCTAAAACAGCCGTCCATTCTCTACATTGTTTTACCTATAATGTATTTTTGGTGAGCTATCTGCCTGGACAGACGCCATGAACGTCTTTGCTTCTCCCACCAGGCCCACACATGATTCTGATTCTTCAAGGTTTTGCCATCTCTGTGAAATCGTGTGACGCGGACTACCTTAGCACTGGTTTCAGTGCACACGATTCACCT